>PQWD01001291.1:95791-123811 GCA_019425675.1 Leucinodes orbonalis
CCATTAAAGGTGTGCCTTTAGTGTCAGTGAATAATCTAACAACGGTACGTCATAGTATTGTAATATCATAGAAAATGTATAAAACCATGTAGTTTTGTTGTTGTCAGCTGATCAGTCAGCCATCATCTCTTCCTTATATTAACTATCCTCCATATATAAATACTTACATAGAGAACATCGAAGACGTGCCTAACGTTAATATTAACAGTTGTAGGTTAATAATAGGTTGACGCTTACACAAACACAAAACGTCCTCACAATATACGACCCAGGTTTTTAAGATTTAATCTAATGTAAAGAAAACATGAACTCTACACCTTTTTTGTTTCAAAGCTATTGAACACAAGATATCCAGAAACAATAGAAAATCTTTTGTTTGTGAGGCCTTAAGGTGTTATGGGGGGTTCTAGAATACACGTTCATGAAACAATAATCTATTTTCATAATCTAAACGTGTACTCAAAATTATATTTCACTTTACAAAAGTTTCACTGAAAGAAAGAAGGCAAAATTGTACTAGCATACCTAACGCAGTTGAAACAAAATGCGCACCAAAATGAATACAAAAGAAACACATGTTATTAGTTTTACAAAATTCATATTAAATCACGTCAAACGTAGAGTGAGTATCCTCGTTTATTTCTCTGCAATCGCGTCTTATCACGACATCGGGATGTGTCTTGGCCTTCATCCAAGCACTTTCACTCAAATCATGAAGCCATTGCATAAAACTGTAATACTGAGTACATTCTTAGTCGTTTTTCATCAAATATTACGGCTTCGCTACTGCCTCTTAAGAATACAATGAAAATAGCAAAACTAAAGGAGAGTCTCGCTTTGTTTCTGCGACGAACTAGAGCGTTTAAATCGAGGTTAGATTGAGTGTTGGTTAAACTTTCCTGCTTTTCGAGTGGTGATTTCCAAAGGGATTTACGATGGAAAATGTGCACTAGTTGCGGTCTGATTTGGAAAATCCAGCTAAATCTTACACAATATTATCTACATAAACAACTTAGCTTTTACTTTTATTTTCGCTGATTTAGGTAATCTTATCATATTGCTCTGAGAGCTGTCACATTTTAGTTTTTATCCCTTTTGGAGATTCTCGTATTTAGGTGTGACGGCAGGTCTGCTAAACTGATGTGTACGTAAGTAAAAATCTACGGTTTACTATGTCAGCGCTCTTACTTGTTGCGCGAGTAAATTTAATGTGGAGCCTTTCGGTATTATACGGTCTTATGCAGTAAGGAGTAGAAAAGGGGCGTGACGCAGACGTCTAAGGAGCATCCATTAGGAGCCCTCGAAGTCCACACAGACGCCATTAATTGTGGCGGCACTGCTTCCAGAAACTGGCGTACGCAGCTCTGGATTTATTCCTAAGTGTGGTCACATTTACATTGATTCAACATAAATTCTGCAAGAATAGTTTACAAATGTATATATTTGAAAAAGCCTAATAGTGTTTATTTGGTGCATTATACCTATACGTAAAATAATTCGTTAGGTGATTAATTTTTTCTCAGATATAATATCAAAACTATCGTATGTACTAGTAAGTACGATGTATTGTTTCTTTTAACTGCACCACTTATATTTCTTTCTGCATGACCATAGGTTTAACTGGCAGAGAATGCCATTCGGCATATGGATATGCAGAGGAAGCCCTTTCTATAACATCTTACTTGAACAGACTAGTTATACAATTCTCGAAAAATGTATCGAAATGCATAAAATAAAATTATACATTTCGACACACTTTTCTAGTATATGACTTACAGGAATAGAATTAAACATTATTTCTTTGGTTTTCTTTAATATTAAACATCAATGACTATTTATCATTAGATTTATAATAGTAAATGTCATATCAAAATACTTTATTTTATTGTTTATTATTCAAAATAAATACGGGTGTTACATTACCTACAGATAGAAAAGCCCGCATTTGGATACACGCTTTAATTAAATGCCACATGACATAATAGACGGAGAAACACAGAGACCCTGTAAAACTATAAACAAGTTGAAACAGAACGTAATAAATCAATGACATTATAGAATCTTAAAGATAATAACAGTCGCAGCCGATATCAGCTAACCTATATTATAGTCAAGGTCATTACTCATAGATACTGGTAAAGTCAGCTTTATAAATAACGTACCGACTTACCAACCAGATCATTGGATGTAATTAAAAATGGGACTATTCATAAAAAAGTCATATTCATACTGTCTACTAAAATCCAGCTCTGAATCGCTATTGGGATTCTATTGTGTTAATCGAATTAAACACCAGATATACCCGACTCTAAGGAATAAGACGGAAAAGACATTTAGATGGAGAAACAAATGAAACAGAGTAGCAATAATCTTCAATAAGGGCCGCGGCCAATGCGAAGATGATCTTTATTTTTGGCTAGTTTTACTGCACGCTACTAAAAGACATTGCGGGATTACAACTCGCTGAAAGAACATGTCTCTCGACGCCATTTCACGATATTACGTAAGTGTTCAGAAAACTCAATGTAATCTGACTTTTGGAAATTTGCATTCATGCACAATATAATGTAATACACTCTATGCTCCTGAATGATCTTTATAATATCTTTATTATTTTTAAACAAATACCCCAATTAGATACACATTTGAAATTTCATATGAAATCCGCTCGATACATGAGATCACGTATAGGATCACCTGTGTATCCCGCTTTCACAAGTTTCCAGGCATAACAGTTACCTACATAAATTGTATGATATTGTTTCTAGTATAAAGAAATATAGCTCAAGGTTGACGGACATAACGATCTGTGACTAGCATCTTAGGTCACACGTTACAACTGTAAGTACAAGGTGAAGTACTTGTTTTAGGATTATTTTTGCATTTATAAGTGTTAGTTTCCACTTACCAGGTAGTATGCTTTAGCTTGCGGATTTGTTAAATTATTTAATGGATCATTTTTAAATAAAAAAATGAATAATTATTACATAATATCGTCTGTCATTGCAATAATATATTTTGCTTATAACGTCAGCCTTTTTAAAAGTTTTCTGGTCCGCTTAAGTTAAAAAGCTTATATCGTCACACACGGGTTATGGAATCAGATTTTGGCAGCAGTACTTCAACAACTTCGTACCGATTCGTACAAGTTTGTTGTTGTTCCGCATGCTGGTTATCGTTTCTTCTAAGTTCGTATCACGATGTGCTTTATTATCAATCCCGGAAGGGGAAGGGTTCAAACCTAACGAGAAGATAATTTGGATATGATTGATGGACTTGATTACATCGACGTGTGGACATACAGTATGATGTATGAACATCCATTTTTGTCCATAAAATATACATGGCTCTAAAATTCATCTAATTTTATTTTGAATACTGGAAATTTCCTCGAGGATACTTCGCAATTTTATTATAAGTATAAGAAGGCTCTTATGAGAGTTTAAAAAGGCTCTATCGAATTCGATATCGTTAAGCATAAAACATGATTCTACGATTTTAAAGTCATCAACTAATAGGAAATTTAGAAACGTGTAGTCTGTTATGGGTATATAATTGTGACAGATTTAAGTGACAACAGCGCCATATCTCGGGCTACTTCACTGTACACACCTTATTTTACGACTGACAATACACCAATTAGTTTCTTACTCAAACCACACTATAACATCCTACTGCAGGGCAAAAACTTCCCAGACCGGAGTATAGCTAGACGGAGATTGACCCGTAACCAGTGGCGTGCACAGAGATTATGAGTAGAGTATGCAAAGTGAGTGACACTAATCGAAAAAACAATAAATAATTTTCATTTTTGTCAAATTTAGTGCTGTTAATGATCACCTATCAAAACTGTACAGGAAAATGGGCGAATAAGTGGGAATCTTTTAATATTTTGGCAATTTTCCGGGTTGTCTGGACGGATAGAGTATATGCACTGCTTATTTGCATGGAGTATGGAGTGCGCGCCACTGGTCGTAACCCTCCAAACGAACCCAATGGGGAATGGTGGATGTTTATTGCTAACCTAAAAGAATGGAAGAACCAGCCTTATAGGTGCCTGTCCACCCAGAGGAGCGGACTTAACGAAGCAGTGAGCGACGTTAAATCTTCCTATAATAATAATAATAATAAGCGCGTAGGGACGTGACGACCCCATCGCCCGCTGGTGAGTTTCACCAGTGCAGTCAGTCTCCGCAGGGCAGCTTGTGGCGAGCTGTTGGTGCGTAGCGACACCACGGACCCGATGGCCCCCGAGAGTGCACACTGACCGTCTCCGGCCTCCGGAGTGGCCACCCAAGGTCAGGACTCTCACCTCTGGCTTGCCTTCATTGGCTGTCCAGAGGTGGGTTGCAAGAGCTACATGCTCGAGGTGGAAGTGAAAGATGCATAAGTCGCGAGTTGGTGCAGTTTGTCTGCGCAGAAAGCGTGTACACCTCTCGACACCCCTAGCCGCCTGCGCCGATGTTGCGTCCCAGCATTACGCCGCATAGTGGATGCCCATCTAGCGGGTAGCAAGTCACCGTCTGCCTTAATTTTCAAGATTGAGACATTTGATTTGGCTGGCGCCCCGCTGTCTCAATCAATAGCCCAGAAACTAGACCAGCAATTACCCCATCAATAGCCCCAATTTTTTTTTCTTTCCATATTTGCAATAGTCCTTGCACCAAGCGGGTGCTCGCTCTGTGTGTACTTCCATAGTGCAGGCAGAGCGAGCGGCCGCTCGGTGTACACATCACAACTCATTATTTTGTCTCACAAAGCCTCTACGTGTTGACCCATGTCCCCACGCAAGCTTCAAAGAACCGGTCTATGAACCGTGAACTCCTAACAGAGACTACAAATAATAATAATAATAAATATCTTTATTTCTTCAACATTTTTCTTACATTTACAGAAAAGTTGTCGTAGTCACCTTTTAAGCATAAAATGCCTGTGTCAGGAGACTACGCTCTTGCTTATCTAAAAGGTGTTACATTTTGCTTTTACAAATATAACTTTGTAATGTTTTTACAATAGATAATAGGTATGTGTAGTAGGCGTGTGTGTGAGTGTGTGTGTGTGTGTGTGTGTGTGCGTGTGTGTGTGTGCGTGCGTGCGTGCGTGTGCGTGTGTTTGTGTGTGTGTGTGTGTGTGTGTGTCGCTAGTCTTTAACGCTGAATTTTTTGCACTTCTTTAGGTGGTTTTTACCATGCTTACTGCTCCATTATTATTACGCAGCGCTCTATGGGTGGGGTGCCCCCCACCCATAGAATATTTACGTTACACCATAATAGTTGCTGACCATAAATTAATCGTCTCCTTGCCTAACCATGAAAAAAAAGATATTAGCTGAGACCAACTCGACTCGAGAGAGAAATTGTAGGTCCCACATCTGATGACCACCTATTGTGATATATGCTTAACCTGCACAATTTAAAGGTTATAAGAGGACAAATGTTTTCCCTTGGATTAACAGTGAGTAGAAATGCCTCCTTCGTAAGGGAATAATATGTATGTATAATTGTATATACACGATGCAATCTTATCTAGGAAAACGGAATTACCTTGTTTTTGCAAAGAAAGAAATCGGAATCTCCAAGGAAATACAATACATGACGTCCGATTTTAAATCTGATGAAAGTGATAATATGTGTAGATATAAAGGAAACTCGCTAGATAATATAACCACCGACTCACAAAAGATAAGAAATTGTGTTGACTTTATCTTTATAATGACGTATTCTTTCGTATTCATAGAGATTTCAAATTCATTGGAATTTCATATAAGACAACATACTCGTAACCATGTATTAAGACACGACCTATTAATAGCATGGCTAAGCCTTTTTCGAATAACAACAGTAAATTGTAACGTAGTAATGGGCAACTGTTCCTATATTTCTATTAGGGTGTACTTGTATCTTGATATTTCGCAACAATAATGTACACCGCCTATCTGTCTTCAGAAATCACGTTAAGCCGCAACTACTATCTTATGATTGTACCTCTTCGTTAACAATTTTGATCCGGACCTGCGTGATAGGTTACGCCCCAGTATACCATAACTCTCCTTAATAGAAGAACATGTTTCCCACAATGGGGCATCAAGGTAAGTTTATTTTATCCTTTAGACAGGCATTTGACCGCCATCTCATCTGATGGTAAGTGATGATGCGGGCGAGGATGGATCATGCCTGTCTAAAACAGCCTATTCAAGAAGCAACAAGTTCCATTCCTTTACGGTGCGCAAAGGAATGGTTTCTAAAAAAACAATAGCTCACCGTAAGTAAATATCTTAATGTCCGCAAAACGTAAACCTTGTAAAGTGATAGGATTTAGAAATAAACCACCACATCAAGCTGGCATTATAAGTCAAAGTGCGTAAGCTGTTATCAAACGATAATCAGCGATAAAATCGCAATTTTCACATTGTGAAAATCAGACTTTTATCTCTTTTCAACATTGTCGCGTGCAAGACGTCCGTAACCACTACATTTATATTACACTTAATTAAGTGCTGGTGTAGAGCACAACTTTAATTACATAGACACATGTATACCTACCGAATACTAATCTACATTTAATGAACCCGCATCTACTTCTATTTAAATGAGTATGTACCTTAATTTTTATGTATCCATTCATTCTACAACACATTTCTGTTTAACCAGATAGCATCTATAGATACGCTTGTGAGACATCAAACTTTGCAAAGTAGGTAATAAAACACATTAAATGGAACAATCGATAAACATACAAGAGTTTGATGAAGGAAATAGGTTGTGACATTAAAGTGTGTTACTAGCTAACTATTCAGCATTGCCAAATCGGAGTCCGTACGAATAAGCAACTTGGCAAACAAGCATACGCGATTTTTTTGAGGGTGAACTTGGCGTATTTGTACAGGTTATATGGTCGCTTCACATCCTCAAAATTAAACATTGTAGAAAAGGTTTAATTCATTATAGGACCTTATAGGCGGTTTTATGTTCTAACTTATAAGTATCCTCAATCTACACCCTCGTATCACGCCAACGTCAATTAGCATGTTGTTTGAAGATGCGATGCTCTCTTGCACTATACTCATTAGGGTTAGCACAGCACAAAATTTAAGCTAAACGATGCTCTAGCGTCGAAGCTTCAAGGTTCAGTATCTCGAAGTTTACAGACAAAATGTGGCATTTCATAAAAGGCGACAGACACGGCAGTATGAAGTCTTGCGCGCGACACATGAGTAATGACAACAACGTAGTGGCGTGTGCCGTCTAAGTCGAACGTTTCCAGATGTGCGTCTGGGTGCACGGATTGCACGAGTTATGCAAATCACATAGCAATATCCATAGAACACAACAAGCATTTCGCGTCAGATAACGTGCCTAGGAATATTAGTAATAATAATATTACAACAGTATGGGAGCATTAAAGTTTTAGGAACAAGAATTCGACAGGATTCAGTATCTATTACCTTTGTCTTTATAATAGTAATTATACCTTACACACCTTAGCATAAGTTATATTCATAGAAAATGTAATGAATTAGCCCTACGAATATGTTATTTTATGTTTTTAAGGCCCGTTTACATTTTAATAAAAGTTAAACTTAGATCTAACAAGTACAAGTACAAGTAACAAAGTGTGATATTATTGTGTAACTATCGCACTATCCTTTACCAACAAAAGATATAGAAGTGAGGATCAAGCATGTCACTGAATCTCAATAAAAATAGTGTTTTCCTACCAGTGAGAGCCCATATGACCGGTATCAACTCTGACTGTATTTTCTTCACGCTCTGTGACATTTAATCTTTCGAAAACACCAGCGAGTTAAATAAAAAATGTCGCATCGCGTATAGCGGTCGAGGGAATGGTGCGTGAAGCGTTGCGCCTGCGCACATTTTAGTTTGCTTTAATGTCGATGTTCAACACATTCCCGGCAACATCCATAAATGTAGACATTTAATGCTCATCTACGTCTTGCTTTCTTTTATATGACAGAACATTAATCAAATCATATTATTTACGGTCTTTCATCTTCTTCTTTGTTTTTACACTTGACTTGGAATTACTTTCATTATTATCAATACTCCAGGACGGGTTTTTTTTTAATTTTATCGAAGTCAAAAATTCTGTAACAGCCCTGCACTTCCTCCACAAAGGTATGAAAGCAAATAAAACAAACCGCGATAGCGAGCAATAAACTATTATTGCCCGGTAAAAGCTGAACGCAATTCAATGATTTATTATTTTTTTCTGTCTTGATTTACGAGGGCTAAAGAAGTGTTCGCGCAATCGTGTCTATTTGCGGATAGGCTGAAATAACTGGTAAAACTAAACATGTATTCACTGCCTAGCTTCGGAGTTTGGCTGTGGTGTTTGCTCGCAGGGCGACCCTTACGCTTTGTAAACGGGGATTATGCTGCGATTTGCGGTAATGCGCTCGGCTCCTCACTCGAACACTCTTTCCTCTCTGACCACTTGCTAAATCTTTTCCCTGTAATATAAGTTGGGGTCGGGAGGTTTGCTAAATGCTGTTCTCTTTTGCTAATGCAAAACGTGTATGCTTCAATGAGCATCTGCGGCTTTCAATTACTCGTACTCGAATGAGTATAGTACTCAATTTTCTTTTATACCTACTTTATTTAGATTTTGTAATATAAGAATATTTTGACCTGTATAGGTACCTATACATACCTACATATAAGATACTATAAACATTTCAAAACTCCAAAATAAATTAGGGGTTCTTCATAAGACCGGAAACGACGTCTCAGAAAACAATATCGGTGATTTTGTTTATTTATAGATTGTTATTTAAATTAGCACATACCTTGTCACCTTGCCACAAACTATGCAATTCGTTTCTTTATAAATTTACCTTTAAAATGGCCTGTAAAAAACCCATTTATCCCAAGAAAACCTTTTCTAACGTCATATAAAACGACACTCACTCTTTTTTTGCTTATTAAACATACATCTCATACTCGTATATAATGGAGCGCTTCTATTTTAGTTGCTTAGTTCAGCTTCTGTCACCAGTGTCAACGGCATCAAGTATCTTTGTATTATTATCTTATGCGAAACTCAATCTTAAGGGAACGGACAGACTCAGCGCCCGCTGGGCTAGCGGGATGTTTATCTGGCGAGCCGTCAAATCCAGCTGCGAACTCCCAGCGTATCTTCCGGTAATTATACTTCAGCTTACATGCGTTATGCTAGAATTCTTTGACAGATCGAATTACGCCCACAAAAGACCCGGGTTAACGACTTAACTTTAGCTATTTTCTGCCTAATTATTTCTATGTTTAACCACAGCAGGAGTGGTGAATGATACTCGTCACGGCACATTCTTTAACTACCTATTAATACTGGCGAGGGGACAGCGCCTGTAAGCCACACAGTGTGGCCGTAATAAGACGCTTTGGCGATAATCACGGTGCGCCAACGGGGAAATTTGCACCTGTTACGGAAGCCTACTAAATAACGTTTGTTGCGGACGTTAAGGTTTGCACTGATTGGTGGCAAGTCGCAAGTTAGTTGCGTCATTGTGCGAATTAATTCCAAGTGGAAATTAAATAAGGACAATCCGTTCGTTCTGCATCAGCGACTTGGCTGCTGCATTATTCAGCGTATGCAAAATATCTGGATTAATAATAGATGAAGCCAAAGGTGAATTTCTCGCAATCGACGAAGGAATTGAGTGTGGCCATTTCAGTGTCTGAAAGAAGCTCTCGAGCTTTTGTCTATGAAGAAAATTAAGTGATATAACGCGTACTAAACTAGCATCTTTAATTCTTTGGAAGTGCAATAAAGCTTTATTATTATTTAAAGAGAAGATCGGGATGGATGATCGAAAAAAATGCAAGGGCCTACGACCCGATTACAAACTCAAAACTTACTCGATTAAAAACTAAAAAATTATGATTTGCCAACAAGTTTTGAATACTAACGACTCAAAAAAAAATGTTAACAGAATATTCATAATGGTACATTATCTACCTTCATACCTACACCTACTTCAGCCCAGCTAACAATAGAATCTGTGAACGTTACAGGCATTAAGATTTTCTGTACTGTGCAAAAGCACCTATTCTATCAGGTCGACTTATAAATGACTCGAAGGAAATCGTGTAACAAAATAGCTGGGTTCAAGTGAAGACGCAGTGCGTGCGGGCACTGGCCAAGCAAACAATCGTCTTGATAATAACCGTAACGAGTTCGGCGCCGATCTCGCTCGCATCTGTATTGTGTTCTGGCCAAACGAACACGCAACGACCTCCAACATCACTAAGTACATTACAATCAGTCCTTAGAAAAGGCACACACATAATCGTTTCAAAATTTAATACATATATGTTTTAAAATAGTTCATTTATTTCCCAATTAAAAAATAACTGTCACTTTTGTTTTTCCTTCTCTATTTGACATTTAAACATCAAAGAGACGTCTCAACGGAAACGTAATTTAACACGGAAATGACAGAAATCAACACAAACTCTTGCGCATGTCTATCCGTGTTTAAGACTACGTTGGCACAAAATGTGACAATACACGTTTTGCATTGTTTATCTGCTAGATATATCTGTATAGGTCGGGCTTGTAGCTCTTGAAGCAGCGTGTCAATGATATGTCAGGCGCGCGAACCGACTCAGATAATGGAGCTCAACCTTTTGTATTGCAACGACTCGGTGTAAAACGACTTACGTTTGCAGCACAGAAATAATGAGTTACATACTTTAGTAATATGAACTAGAATAACTTATCCTTGTCCCGTATTGTAGTGTAGATGTTGTTCTAATAGGATGGTTGGACAACTTTTGTTCTGTGGACAAAAATTATGTACACAACGGCATTATGTCGTTAAAACATCATTAACGTAAAAAGATTGTGTCACCGAGATGGTGAGACTAAACGAGAAGTTACTTCCGTTCCCATGATGTTTGAGAAATTATAAAAGCAAATGCATCATTATCGCAATGGCTGGAATACCCGTTTACAGACCAAATAAAAACGGCTATAAATTACATAAATAATTTGCTCATTATTTGGGGGAAAATATACTGCTTATTATGAGACTATATGCGAATTTGAAATCCTAATTTCATAAATAAACAGGCAAGAAGTAGCTATGCTTTATTAAAAGCCAGATTATTAATAAACAAATAACTATTTAGTACCTTCTTGGCTTTGCGATAAATTGCTTAGCGGGTTTATCAAAATCTTTTACGTAGGTAATTATAAAACGATTAAAGTATTATGTGTAATCGACGCAAACAGTCCTTTTTTGTTACTGTTCTTTAGATTGTTAAATAAAGTCTTGCAAATACTGCATTGAAATAAGTATGACACAAACCTGCTAATCTAATCAATGATTTACTATATCAGGTTGTGATTGATTTAGAAATATATTCTGGGATCGTGGAGAGAATTGACGACTTAGATATTTGTAAAGCAAAGATTACGAGTAGGTGCCCCGTTATCACGTTTATACGATAACTGTGACACTATATACGAAAAAAAAGACATCTTATCACAACCGTGCCTATGTTGTTTGTATAGAGCAAACAACGTGCTGCAGTCGAGTAGATCTTAATACGTTAAATTCCTTCAGTCGGGTCGAAAACCATTCAAGGTTTTTTTACTATTATGTTTAGTTATAACATTCCGACCTAACCATAATTTAAAAATGCCTTTCCCCAATGTGTTTGGAGCAAGTTTGAAATGAACTACCCTTTAATATTATATTATTTGAAGCCTCATTTTTAAAAATAATAATATTATTAAAGAAAAATCGGATTTCCAAAATCGTAGTTATTTACTGAACAAAATACAGTCGACTCTATCGTAATTAATCAAGACGCAGATTTACGAGCAAAATAAAGATTTTAAAAATGTGCTCTAGTTCAAGAGGACAACGTCGTTCATCATTTCAGTGATAACATCTTTTAAAACTGTCTTCGTCATCGTTTAAATACTCTTCGTTTTTCAAGATTTGAAATCATTTTAACTTGTCCTTGGCATTAGAATGAGAATATTAGCATAACAATATTTAAAAACAATATGGTTACAAATAGAAATAAAAAATTAAACTTTATTATTGTCAGAAATATTCTATAAGGAAAATTGTATTATTAAAGTAAAGCTTTCATTGTTGAGAGTACCGATAAACATAGATAGGCGTACGTCTAATTAGAATGTTTCACGGTATCCCTTGCGATACGATCGACAGATCGATAATATCTATTGCCGATGCAGGGCCTAGATCTCCAGAGAAGAACAACGTTGGCATAGATATAGTTAGGATCAAAGTGCGGCATAGGCGCACGACCCAATACCGAGGCGCTTACTAGCGGTGCGCGTGCGCAAGGTCTTTCTCGTTGCATTATTAATTTGATTTCAGGAACCAATATGGCTACCAAAAACACCGGTACCGGAAAATGAAAATAATTTTAAATTAAAAAACAAACAAAAATAATGGATTTTCACGTCGATAAATCAATGTCGGATTTTAACTTCAGGTATGGAATAAAACAATAAATACTATTATGTTTTGTATTTCAAACAATTTTACAAGTTATAGGTACATATGTTTACTTATTGCCAATTGTTATTTTAAATTTTCCCGTACTTAGTTGCAAGACGTGGAAGCATGCCGTGCTCTACGTACTTAAAATTGAGGTTATGTTGTGATAACTGTTTGGACGAAAAGCCGGTATGGGGAAATCTATACAGGAATTAACCACTGAATATTAATAGCGATAAGGCAGAAAATAGCTCGCAAGCTAGCGGGGCGGGGAGACCGGCGCGGTGGAGGAGGCTGCGCGCGCAGCCGGCATGGCCGCCGCCGCACACCTGACTGCCAGTGCATCTCAACAATATAACTGAATATCAATGAATTTAACACATCCCGAACGACTAAAACACCTCAGACACGCATTCCGCAACTATATAAGTATTTCCACTACTTGTTAGCCCGTGATTCTGACAACTTCCGAACACGAGCGACCAATCAGCTGACTACCAAACTTTACCGGTGTTTTCGTAGCGCACACGATACTTCATCACATATAAACGGGCCGGAAAACTGTATCACAGTTAGAAACGATCTCCCGCGATTCTAAGAGGATGATCAGCCGTCGCCGGCGAGTGCAACGGATGCACATCCGCCGGCGAAGGCGACGTGCGGCCGGCGTTCGACGAGCGTACCTGGACTAGTCTGCCAGCTGAGTCCTCCGACGAACATCTTCCTGCAAGATAAACATAGTGGTAAGTGTGGTGGCGTCGTGGTTTAAGGCGCGTGACGGAGGTGCGGGACGTACCCCGGGTCGTTGGGCACCTCTGCGGGGCTTCGTGGCGCGTCCTGGCTTTGAGTATCCATTAGGTTGGGCGCCGGCGGCGCGGGGCTGGCCGGACGGCGGGCGCACTACGACTACGTTCGAGCAACGGCGCGGCGGGGACTCCCGGGTCGCTCGGCTGCACTACCGACTACCGGCACGAGACTGGCGCGCCGCGGCGCACCCCGCCACGCAGCGACCGCCCGCCCCGCCCGCCGCCCGCGCCGCCGCCGCATCGATTCATTCACTCCGTACACAATTATTCATACGGCCGGCACGACGGACGCGAGCGCGCTCGCCTCCACCACGTGAGCGCGCGGCACGTGCTCGCGCCCCTCCCCCCCGCGCGACACAACCCCGCCCCGCGAGCACGCCCACCAACCGACCACGTGACACGAAACACCCCCGCAACTTTACACAAACAAATATTTATTTAATTAAAACTTTTCCAACTTTTCTCCTGGGTAAAAAATCTTAGAAGAGTAACTAAACGCAGTTGTAACACTTGAACGATTCGCTTCTGGTTAGACAGAGGCAAACAGTCACACAACGGTGCTTATTATAGCCGCTAGTAGCAGTCGCCACGATGCGTGACGTCAAACCTGCCTTACGTAGCGGTGAGCTACGAAGCTACGCATATTGCCCACGTGCTACGCGAACTCATTCTTCGTTCCATCAATTGCGTCAGACGAAAGATAATTCTATAACACTAACAGCAAAACACACAAGGCACTTTTTACTTTGTGTTTACTTCACAAAAAAGTTAGATAATCTTTGAAAAAGTTCCCACATTAGTTAAATGTACAATAATTGTCAAAGACAGATATCGAGATAAGAATATCTCGGATTCGATCACTATCTTAAGACTTAAGTTGAAAAAAATTGGTTACATTTTTAAATAAAATCATACAAATTCATTTATAAACACATAATTTATTACAAGTACAATAATTTGCATTAGGGACCAAAACAGTGCTACTTTTACAACCATACATATTACAACCTTTGAGAATAAGCAAATAATTGTATCTTCATATTCAGGGTTATACTTTTAAAGCTACATGTATTGGCATTTTTATTATAATAACAGAATAATATTGTATATATTAAAAACAATTTTGATTTTACGAATTTTATATTATAATAATAAGTCTTTCACTAAACATTTTCCGGGACACAGCACGCCTATAGACATAATAACAATAAAATAATATTTTGTAGGGTTCTGTGTTCAGGAGCGTGTTAAGTTAAACGAAATTTTTCAATATCACAAACACGTCTTGCCATAAATATTTATAAAAAAGTACCTGGTCATAGTAAGGGAATGTATAATACTGATTAAGAAAATAACTTTTTTTCATGAAAGGTATTTGAAGAGAAGGCAGGGCAAGTTTGGCCGATTGCTAATTTGCTAAATCACCCTTAGAGTCATTACACTCACTGCTAGGATAAATACTTATACGAGAGCAGTTCAAACAGATAAAAAAGTATGTGTTTTTATGGAATAAATAAATTTTTATTTACTATAATTTAGAGGTTCCAGAATATCTTTGTTCCATCCCACCACTCTCATTTGCTGGCAGGTTGCCACAATAGATATAATGTTAGGTAAACTGAGGAGCATATTTCAGTAGGAACTTTATAACACTAGTTCAATATGCTAATGTCATTTTTTACAGTCACCACGCCGGACTAACATTACCTCGGCGCGTGGATACAACCTTGAGCAAATTTATGCATTGTAAAGATGAAAAAAAATTCATAGACTTTTCTCATAGACTTTTCGAAACAATATTCAGTGGTTTCATGAATTATTATAAACCTAATATCATATTTCTTAAGATCCCGATGTGTAGCGTGTAGTGTTCGATTGATAATAGCGCCAGTCGAGCAACCACCACTATGGTCGGTCTGTCAATGGATCGGTAAATAAATAATATCACAAGTCAATCAAAAATATTACTCAAGTATAGTAATATTTTCGAATAATATTAAATAAATCAATTAATCCGGGTTTAATTCGTCCCTTGGCTTCCTTAACACCCCCTACATTTAGTATGTTAGGAGGAAATACAAGAATGCCTCGACACAAATATACCTACATTTAAATTGTGGTGATTATGAAAAACACTTTTTTTTATCAATCCTTTATTAATATTCCAAACTGGATGTCAAAATATTGAAGGATTAAAAAACAAAACACGTCTCATTCCTTGAATTGAGCTTCCTTTTACATTAGTATGAATAGATTATTCTACTTTTAACTTGCCTTAACGGCAACTGAATTCCTAAATACATTATCAACGTCAAATTAAAGCACAATAATTGAAACGTTAAAAATACCCATTTAGAATGCCCAATTATGCACTACGAGCAGACAAAAGTTTATTTATAGACACTTCTGACTTTATTATCTACGTATTTAAAATAGCTAATAGATCAATTATCTCTAACTTGAGGATAAACAATGTAATTTGTTAGGAAAGAAATTTCTTTAGTTTTAAATTGTAAACTCTAATCACCTTTAGTTGACAAACAGTTAAACGTTCCTATCCTAACTGAAGTTTAGTACTTCAGGTATAGCCCGAAATTTTAGGAAAAATAATTGCGGGCCGAACGTATTTTACGGATTACATTTTTAAGTCTCATTTTTCGGGTGCGGTAACGAATGGGGTTAATTACAAAGTCTCGAGATTTGCCACCTGCCTCTCAAGATGAAACGGCACCCTAATTTGAGAGTTAAGCTAACTGCTATACATTTTCCTCTAACATTTTTTTAAGTTTGCCACTCTAATTTATATTATTGCTGTTTAAGATTTTACATAAAAAATTATCGTAAATCGTTGTAAGTTCTTAACTTATACATAGTAGGATTATTTGTATATGCTTCCAAAATGTTATATTATTGTTGAACAGTCGGTATAAAAAACATAAATGTACAGTGAATAACACAAATATAACAAAAAAAAACAGAGGATAAGAACAACGTATTTTTGGATTTATAACAAAAACTCTTTTGAATACTAAACTGCAAATAGAATCTATGAAAATATGACGTCCGTACGACTGACAATTCACATTTTGTGAGTTGCAAGTCTTACTATAAAGTATATCGTTAATACAATTACCGTAATTTTATTTTTATTCCTTAATTTGCGATGATAATACTTCAAAGTTTTAATTAAGATTAATATATTCCCTAATATCTAATAGCTTGAACAGGTACAGGTGTTTAAAATTTATTGAATATATTTAAAGTGCAGAACTTTTTAATGACCATATTATATTTCATGGCATTCCCTACTATTGATAAGTTATTATTTTCTACTATGACACCATTTACTATGTACTCACAATTATCTATTTCTTTGCGTCTCTACATACACTGACTACAGACGCTTTGGTAATGATAAGACGCTACCCCATAAATACCTACAGGTACTTTAAACACTACACAAAAAATGATCCTTGTTAAAAGACATACAAAAGAAAAACAGATTTTTTAACATTAACAGGTTTGGATTTTTTACAGCCTCATCATTATGAAACAATAACCCGATTTGTGATTAAAAAATATCGACATTAATACAACTTTTAATACTTAACCTAAGACTATCACTAAAACATCTCAGTCGCATAAAAATAATTAATGTACTCTGTGACACACTAGCCTTGTTGAAAACCTATTTATTACACAGTACGAAGTAACAATATATTTTAATACACAGCCCATATAGGTAAACATATTACATAGATTACATCAATAACAAAATATAACTGTTTTAACTACAATTTGAACAGTCGAAAACACGCAAAAGCGAACTTCAAACAAAATAATAGAGACAAGCTTTTGATTGCTATACAAAGATAGTGATCAAACAAACAACGATGGTTCATTTTAATAAACGCGAAAAGTTGTATGCTGGACATAAGTTATTTTTTCATCAATGATTTATGACGAGTTCGATAGTTTCACACGTTTGCCCAGAAAATGTTTGTTTACTCTAAACTTCAATCAAGTTGTAAGAGATGTTGTTAGAGAATTGAACATTACCCCAAAATAGGGTTACTCAACACCCACTAAGTAAAATTTTAATAAATCAAATAAGCTGTCTACAATTTCACGCACTGCTCGCAACATATAATTAAAGATTTCACTTCAGCAGTATCCACTGCTGGACAAAGCCTCCTTCAATGAAGGTTCAGACCGTAACACGCCTAGTAGGTCCAATAATGTTCTCGAGAGTAAGTCAGGTTTAGGTTGGATAAGCCTACAAAAGTTACATTGAGAAACCTTACATCCTTAAATTTTAAATCACCATCTTTATACTAAAAAAAGCATCCAACAATTATTGCAACAAAAAAACAAGCAACAACAATAAAGCTAAAAATATAAAAATTGCACGCAAAAAGCTAACAAATACATAAAATATTGCAACACTTTTAAAGCTGTTAAATAATTGCATAAAATATTACAGTTACATAAATAAGTAAGCAGCGACAATATTTTAAGAAAAAATGGGGTGATTGCGTATTTAATTGGCCCTTCACATAAAACTTATAATTCTAATTATATTGTAGCTCAATCGAATAAGGCAAATATAATTGGATTTTAAATCACTTCATGTATTAACGTTGCAATTGGAGGAATTACATGCATCCATTAATAACTTTTTTAAGGTTGTGGTTTTGAGAACAAAAAAATTTATGAATTCTACTAATCACCCCACTACCGATTGCACAGTATCAATATTCACCTTCAAAGCCAAATATACGCTAAAATAATAAGCAGAAAAATAATATTGCTTTCTATAAATATTTTTAAATTAAGTGTTTCCTATTTAACAAAATAAAAACGCAAAGCTTAGATGTCCTACCTCCTTAAGTTAGGATCATGTGCAACATCATAAAAAATATTAATTGAACTCTGATGCCAAGCTTATCGTTGATTATTAGAAACAGTAAATAAAAAATATGAGCAAAGCTAGAATCCATAATCAAGTCAATAAAAACATATAAACATCTGTCAAAAGATTACTTTTAAGCATTGAACAATACATTTGTATACAAATCAAAAAATATAACAATCACAATTAGAGGTCATGTATCAGATCTTCAAGCGTTTTATGACAAAACTATTATCTAAGTAAACAGTTATACATATAAGAACACTTATACAAATAAGTTAATAGACAGTATTTAACAATCATAGAGATAGGGCTAAAGCGATGCGAACTTGGCAATGTTTTCAAATGTTTAAACTATCAACACGCGGTGGTAAAGAACAACTCGGACACTTTGACTAAAAACAGTAATAATTATTCATTTTCTTTTGTTTTCTTTTGTTGGCCACGGATATTTTAACCAAACAAAAAAATAACACAAGTATACATTTTATAGCTCAAGCCCAATAAAACCATTCACAAAGTCTATCGTTCCACGTTTAAGCTATTTACTTAGTAATCTATGAGAACGGTTTTTGTACTTTACATTCTTTTTAATCCTAAAAATCTAAACATCAAGGTAATTATTGTTTATGCTACCACTGATAATAACTGTCACTACTTTAACAGGTAACCTATACATACTGGAAATCATCATACTATGTCATTGACTGATTTATCTTCATTGTTACATTTCCATGTAAAATATTTCCATTGTGGTAGTAATGTGAAATCATCACTATTGTTATTATTAATAGTGTGCTTTATTAATATAATTAATTCAATAAAATTATATTAGAATACTGAGAACATGATCTTTAAAATGTATGTATTCAAATTCTGTATGACAAGTGTAAGACTGCATCGCACTTTCGCTAGAATTTGTGTTTTGTAATGTACGCGTATTAATAAATTCAGTTCACGTTCAAATATAATTATGTACACACGTTTTTATACAATAAATCAGGAATTCAAGATAATTATGTTTTCCTGTTTTCACAACTACAAGTAAAGATTACTTGATTGATCCGGCTATAAGGACCAAAAGATGTACGAGATCTTGCTATCTGGTATTCTTTGACTTGTAGTTGTAAAAACAGGAAAACACAATTTGCTTGAATTCTTGATAAATGTATAAAAATGTGTGTACACAATAATATTTTAACGTGAAATCACAAATGCTAGTTTGCCAATGTTCGATGCAATCGTTGAATGACCCATTTTACAAATACAAATGTATTTTAACTACAATACAGAAACACATTCAAAGATTGTTTTAATATATTGGTAAAGGGATTATAGCAGATTTATAAAACATCTAAAATTGATAGGTAAATATTATGAGATCAATGATTACTATAATAATACTTTTTTAAAAGGTAATTTCCATCAAGCAGAACTGTGTAGTCATCAATAAGAGTTATAACAAAACACTCAAGATGTTAACAGACTAAGAGCAATGACCTCTTAAATTGAATAGTAGATAACAAGCAAGTTCTTAAAGTATGACCCCAAATTACTTGTTTTATATCAACGACCGATAACACAGCTCACGTTTAAATCAAATAAAAATTACCTAGAGCTATATTTTGCATTGCTCTGCACAACGAGATATGTACCTCGGAAATGGATTACAAATTAATTTTTATTCGACGGCGTGTTGCCCTCACTCGAAGCTAGCAACGCTGTTAGCGTTGCATGTGTTGCACTCAGAGTACCTGACGTCGGACTTACAATATTAGACGTAGCATGGACGACATTTGCATTGTTCAGAAGACCACCACTTTGTCCTGAACTAACAATAGTAACATTCGGGGGAGGCGTGACCCCATTAGCGAAACCAGTCGACAACACCTTTTGTGTGTTATGCATCATGAAAGATTTAGTAGAACCTGCGCTACCGAGCGTAAGAACCTTTTTCAGCATTACAGATGAATTACACGCGTTGTCTATCATATCTTTGGTGGTCGATATGTTGTCGAAGTCGTTTGAACTGGCTGTGACAACAGTGCTTATCTTCGGAGCAGTGGTGTGGAGGATTGGTCTCACCGCCGTAACGTTGAACGATACAGCCGAAGTGACAGCGTTGAGATTGGTGCGATTAATAATGTTACGGGAGACAATTGCGTTGTGGAGTATGTTGCCTGTGGGGAAAGATTTGGAGGAGACATTCACGTACTGTGGGGTGCCGATGATGGTGGCGTTGCTGGTCCGCGTGCCGAAGCCGATGATGGTGCTCGCGGTGCCCTGGGACATTACCGTGCTGAACGTGCCGCTCTTCGCATTGATTGGTATCCTGCAATGAAAACTCGTTTATTCTCAAGGTAACTCTACATCGATCGATACATAAACTGATGGGACTGATTTGTTGTACAGGTTGAGAGG
The DNA here is from genome assembly GCA_019425675.1 of Leucinodes orbonalis. Taxonomy (NCBI): domain Eukaryota; kingdom Metazoa; phylum Arthropoda; class Insecta; order Lepidoptera; family Crambidae; genus Leucinodes; species Leucinodes orbonalis. The sequence goes on from PQWD01001291.1 coordinate 116,430, forward strand.
TCCGCTACAATAACAAAAGTTCCGGGTTAGATTTCCCAGTTGACTGGTATAACCAGTAAATAGGTATTTTATGAAAAATATGGTCACTACATAAAAAATATTTTGTAGGTATGTACTTGACTTATATTTTATTCACGAAATAGGGTCCTAATAGGTTACCGCTTTATATTCGTAATAACCGTAATCATTTCTCTCCAATTAAACTTCTCTACAATATAATCCCTAAATCAGAGTTTTAACCAGATATTAATTATGTTCGTTATCCTTTTTCGCAGGGTGTATACAGGATATATGTTGTACTTTACAGGGGTTGATACACACACCAAACAACCCTTGTTTAAAGCATATGGATATCATTCAGAAATCACAATTAAAGTTACTGCGATTGCTAAATGTATAATTAATTAGCGCGGAATAAATGTTGTGTTAAAACGTTAGCATTTTATCTATGTGGGTATAATCAGTAAGTCATTGATTAATAAGATAACCTTGGTGACGACTCTCAACCAATTTACGGGCCTTTGCCATGCATTTAACTATCGCCAGATATCAACCGAGACCAAAGGCATAACGTGGCTTCGAAAAACGGGAAATAATACAATCAATATATTTTATAAGTTACTGGCGTACTTAATGGGCAGATATCTTCTGGGTGACTGTCGATTACTAGTTATCCGCTATTTTACCTACTGCCTTTGGCGATACAACATTAATGACTGTTTTTTTTTGTGTTTATCGAAAAATTAAAACACAAGTCATAGATATATAAAATTCGGTAGGTATTGTGAGCATCGCTCGGCTCAACGCTTTCACTGTGACGCCAGGGTTAGTCTTATGGTCCGATAAATTGGCCTACCTACTCAATAAAAAGTACAACACATGTTATTAGCACAGTGATTAATTTATTTTTATCTTATTTTTATATTTACATCCGCTGCACATCCCCTTTTCGGATGATTTATATAATATGGCTATTAGCTGTTCTGAGTGTAGTTACTGTGTAATAAATTATGGTTCACCCTAACATTATCATGACATCCACGTATATTTAATTAGGTTGCAATATATTTATGTTGACTCGCTAAAATATTTTCAATTATTCTATCTATTCTATTCAACCTATCGCAGTCCACTGCTGGACATAGGTCTCCCCCATTTTGCGCCAGATATCCCGGTCCTCCGCTTTTCTCATCCAGCCTCCACCAGCGACTTTTCGCAAATCGTCGGTCCATCGGGCCTGAGGGCGTCCTACGCTACGCTTGCCGAGACGCGGTCTCCACTCCAGAACTTCATCTGCTCCAGACTAACGGCCATCGATTCAGCGACATACGCTTTACTAGGTGGTCGATCATCCCGTGGAACAGGAGTGTTATGGCGCAGTGCGGCGTTGATGGAGGATAATAACTGTCTATCAGTTGCTGGTCTCCTTTAATGCCGCTCTGTCATGGTCTGGAATATCACTTACCATCAGGTGAGCGTCCAGACCGTCCTGTACACTTATAATATTTAAAAAAATACGTGTCCAGCCCACTGCCACTTTAACTTGCTGATCCGGCGGGCTATGTCGGTAACTTTAGTTCTCTTACGGATTAAATCATTTCTGATCTTATCCCCTAAGAGAGACCCCGAGCATAGCTCGCTCCATTGCGCGTTGAGTGACTTTGAGTTTGTAAACCATCCCGCAGTCAGTGTCCATGTCTCAGCTGCGTATGTTAGTACGGGTAGGACGCATTGCTCAGACTTTTGTCTTTAAGCATTGCCGAATCATCGACGTGAAAACTCGGCGTAACTTGTCGAATGCCGCCCAGCCCAAAAGAATCCTCCTACTATCTTCCCTCTCTAAATCATTATTAAAGTAAAAATATATGTTTAGTTTTGTATGGTAATTGAGGATAATTTATTTAAACCACAGAGTAATGGTGTTTTATTTGGTACAAATACCTAGTTATTTTATTTTTATTTATTTGAACTTCTACTTCTATAAAGTCAAATTCTTGGTGATGACTTCCCTTAATTACTCATTTGAAAATACGCAGACATGTGCGCGTTACATGTGATTACACAAATGCGCATAAACTAGATATTTACGATTATTTATTTGAGAATAGGTCAAATGTAAACAGGTTCATTACTCATAGGAACCCGGAAATATTAGGTATGTCATATATTTAGTTTTCATAGGTTTCTTTACAAACTTTTACTAGGTGGTAGACTTGAAACTGAGTCTTATAGGAAGGTACCTACACCACCGCAGTGCCAGATGTCCCTTGAAACAGGAGTGTTATGCAATTTTGTGTTTCGGGATGAGGGCTCTGTAGCTAGTGAAATTACTGGGTATAAGAGACCTAACCTAAACCTAAATCTATCATTTCGGGAGACGGGCGCAGACCGGCATTGTTGTTATTACACTGAGTGTGTAATAACTGTCTATCAGTTGTTGGTCTCAATCAATGCCGCTGTGTCATGGTCAGGCGTATCACTTACCATCAGGTGAGCGTCCTGACCGTCCTATACACTTATAACATAAAAACACTAACTCCTAATTTATTTAGGCAAAATGGTTTTGAGCCCGTATTAATTAAATAGCATTTTATCATTGATGGCTGCATTAAACCTGTGTACTCATCCGGGTTGCCTACACTGAATATTATGTGTACTGGCTCTTGTCTACACAAAACTGACTATGACAACTATGAATTACCGACTTGAGCGGCACGCCATAAATGGTGACAGAAGCGTGCGGCTGGTGCTGATGACCTGAACTAACCCGAAATGTTTGCTATGAACAAAGCGTGTACCAATCATATGCGACGAGCCCGGCACGTCCTGTATAGGATGTCTGCGGCAAGTACTGATGACTTGGCCCGCTTGGCGTGCACTTAACATAACGTGTACTGACCTATGATACGCGGTCACATACTCGTGAGTGCTCCGTACTATCCGCGATGGCTACATTCTTAGATAAAAAAGGAACTAACTAGACGCACAATCACATTTAAAAAGTGTCCGCGGGAAAAGTCTGCTCATCGCGTAATTTGGGGAGGATTTTCATTCATAATCACGTCGCTCGATACATGTCATAATGACACTGTAGTGCGCTCATGCTTTTGTTTGTACTTTTTCTAAGACGCGTTTAGTTCAAAATTGAAATGAATAATTTTACGTTCGAAATATAATAACAACTATAAGTATATGTCATTACAACCCCATTGGGTTCGGACATTTTTTGGTTGACGTTACTTCGATGGTTGTGCATCTAGTTAGTTTATTGTTTGATTTAAAGCTACATGTGTACTTACCCGCTAAGCGTGCACTGAATATTACGTGTACTGTATAGTGACAGTCGCTAGTAGCAGATGCAGCCGCGCGGGTGGCGCACTCGTGTAGTAGAGCACCGTACTATCCGCGCTGGCTACATTACATGTGTACTAACCCGCTAGAAGAACATTGAATTTAGGGGTCACAAACCGGGATCCTGGATTTCGTAAATACCGCGATACCGGGCCAAATTTGGTTATAAGATCCAATACCGGTATTAATTTCACAAAAACCGGGATTTTCGGTATAGTAAAATAAATAAAAAGTTACGCGCCATTTAATCGTATTAGGCGCGCGTGAGTTCGTTCACTTTACGACAACGATGATGAAATTAACAATGATGGTTTTCATGTACCTAATCGTAAGGACTAATCCTAACAACGAATTCACTGGAGCACCTTAGAATAGGGAGGGCCCTCGGTGATACGGCATTTAGAACAGAACTCCCAAAAACTTGTGGACATCCCATCCCTAGGGCATTATTTGAGGTCTGTCCGTTGTACACCGGAAACGGGGTCCAGCGTCGTCGTCTTGTTCTTCAAAAATGTAGATAAGAAGGGTGAAGGGGACAGGGGAAGGGAAGGGTGATAAAACTATCTTGAAGAGTTATAGACCAATAGCGCTTCAGAACCACGTTTACACCTAAGTTGTTTTTCAGAGTTGTGACGAATCGTCCCTCAATAAGACACCGGAGCACGCTGGGGTTCGAAAAGGCTACAGAACCGTGAACCACATCCATACACTTCTTACATAGAAGACCAAATACTATGGCATTTGTGGACTACGAGAAAAGCGATATATCAAGGTAATGAAGTGTTTCCAACGCAACGACGATGACCATTCAGATCCAAGACCAGCGGACAAGACCCATCCAATTTTGTCGCAAGGTGAGACAGGGTAATGTTATTTTATCCTCAATACTCTTCATAAACGCAATAGAGAATGTCTTTAAGACCCTGGACTGGCCTGGACGAGACGCGAACGTCAATGAAGAGCATATATCTCACCTTCGTTTTGCTGACGATATCGTCATTGGAAGAGCTTGCTGAGGTTGACTTAGCATGAAATTGGACTAGACAAAAGCCATCATAAGCCACAACCAATATCGTGGTTGTGCGAAATACGTTTACTTGAGCCAAATTGGCTGGCACAATTTCGAGAAGGAAGTATATTCGATAAGTTACGTCAGGTCTTCACGTCGACGTTTCCGCAATTCTTAAAGACAAAAGTCTTTGATCAAAGCGTCCTACACATACTAATAACATACGCAGCCGAGACACAAATTTAAAGTCACTCAACGGGCAATGGAGCGAACTATGCTTTGGGCTTCTCTTAAAGATAAGATCCGTAATGAAATTAAGTTATCCGCAAGAGAACTAAAGTCACCGACATAGCTCGCCGGATCAGCAAGTTGAAGTGGCAGTGGACCGGCCGGTCACGTATATCGCAGAACCGTTGGCCATTGGATAAGACGAGTTCTGGAGTGGAGACCACGCTTTGGCAATCGTGCCGTAGGACGCCTTCCGGCGCGATTGACCGACGGCTTGCGAAATATTGAGGTAGTATGAAGAAAGCGGGAGACCGGGATATCTGGCGTAAAATTGGAGAGACCTATGTCCAGCAGTGAACTGCACCAAATTGAAGAGAAGAAGTGCTTTCTTATCCTTCTTCCACAAATTAACTTTCTTATACTAAATTTGCTAGCTTTAGCTGAATCCCGGAAATATCGAAAATACCGGATTACCGGTATTAGTCTGCAGCCAATACCAAAAATACCAGTTTTGCTGAAATGCTTCGGTATTGCGACCCCTACTGAATATAACGTGTAGGTACTGACCCGCGTATCATATGTGACGAGCCCGGCACGCCCTGTATAGTGACTGTCGCTTGTGGCAGATGCAGCCGCGAGGGTGGCGCACTCGTGTAGTAGTGCACCGTACTCCCCGTGATGCGAGTCGGAGTCGCTATGTGTGCAACAGGCACGCTGTGCACCATGCCGCTGGTGGTCGACGCCACTGTAATACACTTCGTCTGGTTGCTTGAGAACTGTAGAACAACACGATATAAGAGCTTATTATCATAGCCGTTACTGGGTAAGTAGTAAGAGCAAAAGACTATTTTTAAACAGAGACCATTATGTTATCATAACTCTATTAAATTGGTTCAGGGACTAAGGTAACCTAACCTGCCCACGGGTGCAACCTTCCTGCCTGTACATGTCTTTGTTGCCATCAGGCAAATGGCAAGCAGCTCACAGATTTAAGATTTACTCACCATCACGCATTGGACTAGCGTGGCAGGACGGTTTATACGCCTTTAATGCAGCTACCTACTTAACATAATAACGACAAACTTACGACTTGCACTGTTGTGACATATACGGGAAAAAATATATAACTAATCAAGTAAATAGTCAGTTGGAACATTTATTTGATTTGTTAAGGTATATAAAATATATGTATATAAAATATTCTAACTAAATACAAAAAACAATTCACATTTCAAAACATTGAATAAGTGCATTATAAGTGTACTTACATTGGTTGTATTCAATGTCGAACCCAAATCGAATTCATCTCCGACTAAGGTAATTGAATCAGCATTCGCCCCAGTTAATTTCTCTATAGCTTTCCTTGCATCAGCATCACTTTCTATATTACCCAGGTTCCTGCTCAAAAACTCAATATCCGCTTCAAGTAACCCATCTACTAAAGGATTATGATCATCATCATCATCTTTACCGAGGGAAAAGGCATCATCATTTTTCGAGCTTTATATCATCAACTTTAATATCATCAATGTCATCAATGCTTTCAACTTTGATGCTCACATCCAAATCTTCTACTTTTATACCGTCAACTTTCATCTCATCTAAGTCTTCAACTTTTATTCCATCAACCTTTATATCTTCTATATCTTCAACTTTGATATCAGCTAAATCTGTGGTGTCATCTTTACTAGATTAGGAACATCTGGAAAGTCTCTTGTGTCTTCAGCTAGCTGGATATACTGACTAGCATTGAAATTATTTACTATCACAATCGTAATTCTTGTGGTGGACCGCATTGATATCTACCATCCAATATTATACCTCTTCTTGATGGATACTTGTTGATGCACTGCGGATTCTCAGACGTTTTGCGCAACTCTGTGACCTCTGCATTACGTGAAGCCTTGATTTTCCGGAGCATAAATGGCGAATTTTTGAAACCGGCAGGGTCAGCCACAGAGGATGTGTGTATGAATTGTGTCTATATGCCTTCACTTTTAGCAAGTCTCTCAATGTCTTCTAAATCTTTAATAAAAAATCATTTCATAATATATGAAGCCAATCAATTACTCAACACAAATATGCAATTATGCATGCAAATATCATACCATTATGTACTTTTTCCTCCAACAGCATTTACTAGATTATGGCTAGCAATCCACTCCTTGTCAGCACTATCGGCTGGATACCTTAGCAACCCCGCATGCCGCGTATACAAACGGCCGCGCGAATTCCCAAGACCAACACCTGAAAGTTTAAGAATATAGCATTTTTTAGAATAATTTAGAATGATTTTTTTGATTTAGCACACAAAGGAAACTCGAAACAAAATATTATTTTATTACGCTTCTTATGTCTTTCTATTTAGGAATAGAATGTAAATTCTGGACATTGGACACACACATACATACTACATACAAACTGTACCTATTGAAAACCAGGAATCCAGACACAATAGAAAATATATTGCTGTATCCTATCACTGTCCACTGCTGGACATAGGTTCCCCCTATTTTGCGTCCTCAACTTTTCTCAACCAGCGATCTTTCGCAATCGGGTCAGAAGGCGTCCCACGCTACGCTTGCCAAGACGCGTCACAACTCCAGAACTCATCTGCTCCAACGGCTATCAGTTCTGCGACATAAGTGACCAGCCCACTGCCACTTAAACTTGCCGATCCGGCGGGCTACGTCGGTAACTTTAGTTCTCTTACAGATTAAATCATCAATCAATCTTATCCCGAGCATAGCTCGCTCCATTGACAACTATTTCAGGTATTTTTTATTCGCAACTA
>PQWD01001292.1:0-15509 GCA_019425675.1 Leucinodes orbonalis
CAAAACGCAATGCGTTCGCTGTATGTTTGTACAGCGAAATGATCATATTCCTATATGATATAGACAAGCTTAGGCTTATCATTATGTTACTTCTTATTACAACCCAGCTATTCCCGTCAAATCAATTCAGCCGTATCACGAGATTAGCCCGAATTGCCAGACAGAGATAGTAAATATGTACCTTAGATGCATGTACTGAAAGGCATTTTTAATATAACAAACGGAGTTGTGTTTAATAGGTGTATTATCGAAAATCGCTGCTAAGAATAAAAAAGTGCTATTCATTTTCAAATCTTGATATTCAACTTTCTAGGTATGGACTTTTTTCATCTACTCTATTCCGTCGACAAAAGACTGGCCAGTATGACCTCTATGGCTAGTTTGCACTGTCCTTACAATTGACCGCACTTTGTGATCGAATGGTCACGACAGCGTCTAATAACAATGGCAGAGTAAATATTTGCAGTGATTTTACGAGTGTCACAAGCGAGTATCTCGGCTATACATAGCATACTCTAACGTTTTATTTGCTGAGGCACCGATATATACAGTAATGACTCGTTTATACTTCTATCTATCATCAAACCGTGTAAAATGATGCATAAATGTTAACCTTTGCCCGTGTTGTGTATTAATTTAGAATACACGTAAAATAATCTTCGAAATATTCTTAGTTTAAGCGGGGTACGTGTGAATACCGTCTCAATAAATACTTTGCAAACAGATAATATACAATCTGAGAATTAATTGCCGCTTCTGATTTAAATACCAGACCATCTAATGTCAGATAGGGATAAACAAACATTTTAATTCAGATTTTGGAAAATAAGAAGGGAGACCACTAGTAAATAAGTATTTGCATAAATAGAGCTCCCACAAATGCGTTGGCGCTATAAACAATATATTTATCACGAAGAACAAGTTCCATAGTTAGACACAAGTCCCCTTAAAGCTTAACACTTGAATTCTATAAAGAAATAAGTATCTCTAGTATTTTTAAAAGTTTCCTTGCCAAGAACAGTTTGCTTTGGTTCAGTTAGTATAGGCTTCATATTATATTTCATTAAAGAAGCAAGATCAGTTTGATTTCGTAAGTTGCGCTAGTAGTAATAGATTTAGGGTGCAATAAAGGCATGGACGGCATACGACTGTTTTACCGCTCTTAGAGAGAGTCCGCCTTTAGGGTTTCGCTTTATTTATGACCCGCTTTATAGCTGCAGCGATGGAGTTCCATTTGAAACAACTTTTACGATGCATTGGCCAAAATACTACTAAAACGACACGTCTTTTATTTTTTCACAGAACATTGTTTGAAATTCGATTATTGTAAGGTTGTAGTAGATAACATGTATAGGTGGATTCGTATTTCGTACTCCTCAGATTTTCGAGCCAAGTAGCCCAGTCGTGTAGAAGTCCTGTTTGTTTCTTTGTATAAATACATTGGCATTCAAGTGTGTCACGTATAAACGCTCATTTTGATATTCGTTACGTTTTCATACTAAAAATATCGTTTTATCTTCATCTTTTATTTATTGTGACGACATAGAGATGTAATCTGGGGGCACGGCAGTGCCCCCGCCAAGTCGAGCGCGAAGCAAACACTGCCGTACCATCCTTTACAGGATCCATTTCGCCGCATTTTCAGGCCCCGATTTGAGAACCTTTGGATAATACCAGAGCGCTGAAATTTTCGTCATCTAGTAAGATGTAAAAATAACATACTTTAAATCCAAAATTTCAAGTCTGTAGGTCATTTAGTTCCGACGTTAAGCGAAAGCAAAGTTACGCATTTTCGACAGATAGACACTCACTCACTCACTCATGATCATCAAAATAGAACTAGTACTTCCCATTAACTCAGAGAGCTGAAACTCGGTACAGATTTAGGGTTTAATGACTACATAAAGGGAAAACTATAAAAACTTGGATAATCGAAGATCTGGAGTACCTGGTGACCCTGCTTAGATAACAAAAGAGCCCAACCAAACTATAAGTGATCGATATACCGCCCTAAAACAATATATATTCAACATGGTGGGCCGCTTCATCCGATGTCAAAAATCAGGGGGCACGGTAGTGCCACTGCCAAGTCGAGCGCGCTAGACCAATACAAACAGACATGTTCATGCACACAAATATTTGTAGGTACTGCCCGGGGATCGAACCCGGAATCCTTGGTGTAGTAGCCGAGGTCTCAACCATTACACCCAATGGGTCGTCCAATATTCCATTCAAGTTTCTACAAAAAGAAGTAAAATCCCACCAAAAACATTCTGTTTTACAGAAAACACAACATCAACCATAGTAATAAAGTAATCGCAGTAAGGATCGACCGACATCGACCTTAGACTTGGCACGTCTTTGTCTTGATTTCATTACTTTTTACAGATAATCAAGTAGCTCCATCGAGACTTGGCTAGATTTTTTACAGAATGTTTTTGGGGATATCATAGTCCTTAAAGTGTATGGTAATCTCGAAAGAACAAGAAACACAACAACAACAGTTTAATTAATATCAGTCAACATTCTAAAATATGTATAGGTACTGAAATAATGGAATTGGGTTTTATAGGACTAGAAATTTAGGCTATGGGAGAGAATATTATTATAATTAATGGTAGATTCAAACTAGTTTTAAAATTTATTATTAATTTGACGATTCAAAAGTGTCTTGTAAAGACTTAATTGAATAAAGGCATTTTTCAATTTATTTCAGTATTGTTGTAAAATCTAAATGTTTGGACAACTTTGATGAGTTTTCATAAACAAGTTACTATTTTCCTTTCAGAATGACCGGTAAAATGTATCTGGCAACAAATGATCGTCCACCGTTTGCAAGGAGTGGACCCTAATTGGTGTAGGTACAAAAATAATAATAGCTATGGTACACGAACATATGTAGATATCAAGACTTCCTAAGTTTTTTAAAGATCATGTATTGTTAAGATTACTTATAAGTGACGTAGTGCCAATTTACTGTGACATATTGTTACCGAAATAAAACTGTTTGTACGGTTAATACTTATTTTACTTTTTTTGGGTTTACATTCACAACAGCAATTGTAACTACCAAGCTTACAAATTTTACTATTGACAAAATAAGTCTGTATCACAAAAACTGTTACACTGGGTTATAAATTTATAATAAAGTTCTTTGAAATGTAAGAATTGTTACGAGATATTAATACCTAGCTATTCATTTTTTTTAATTTGCTATAGTGGTATTATTATGAGATTCAAATTTATGATCAGGTTACCTAATTTATTACGTTATACTTAGTATGCAATAAAAAAATGAAATTATTACTAATCATTTCAATATCTTCAATTCTTAATAATAAGAAATTGGCTATAATAATATATAGGTCCGTTTCATTAATATGATTTTACTGTTTAATCAAATTAGAGCATCAAATGCAGATCATCCTCTTTTTCCAAATATTCTCTGAATCGGTAGTCGTATAAGTCCTTCACTTTTAGAAAACGAACAGTAGGACTACTGTCAGAAGAGGGTAAGTTTTGGTTTTATTGGTTAGTCACACCGTCAAGTGTGCGTTGCAGCTTTCCAAGTGCTCGTAATGTTTTGGATGGAACCAGTATTTCTTGACGGCAGACTTACTGATCTCTTCATTGAGGCAGGCTGCATGCCAACTCAGACCCATGTCGACGTTATACGAGATCGCGAGGCAACATCCATGAGATCCCGCTCTAGGTTATTCATGTGTGGAAAGTCAAATTTCTTGCAGATACCTTTGTCGTTTAGTATCATGTCAATGGCCAGGAATCTGTTTATCAAGTAAACAAGCTTTAATTTACAATTAAATGTATTGAAAGCATTATAATTATACATAAGAGATCCTTGAATCCTCTAGGAAGTTGGACCAGGTGGCTTTTGAAAGCATGTGTGAAATCAAATAAATAGCACAGAGGACCTTCTTCGAAATGTCTATTTATGCATGCTCAGTGGAACATGCATAAATAGGCATGATGACTGGGTCCTGAAATGGTAAGAACTATTTCATCATTATTACAAATCTGGGTTAAATATAGCGATGTGCTTACTCTCAGCTCGAAAACTGATGTTTTATGAATTTTATTAGTTTTCAAAGTTAGATGGCAAGTCCATTTTTAAAGTACATTAATTGTCAAAATTTGTTAACAAAATGATAACACATACAATTTAAAACAACTTTTGCTATGAAACCGTTTTAAAACGCAACATAATATAGTTGTAGTACAAAATTACTGATGCGTGACGTCATAACTAGGTAGCCATTTGTATGAAGCGTTTTTGGGAAAGTCCATTAATGTGTTTTTAGAATTGGAAAATCTCTGTGAGTTATAATGTTAACGGAGTAATTTTTTTACCAATGTTGTATTATAATGCGGTCCATCGATATCATAACAAAAAAAAATGTCATCATCCCTATTGTAGCAGCCTCTTTTTACCCTATATTTCTAATAGTTATAGACTGAGCATTTCACTAGACTATATTTTTATTAGTTTTAATTTTCTGGGATCATCATCATTACAACTTTAAATGTCCACTGCTGAACAAACGAGCGCGAACCGATCCCTTGCAGTTAGCATCCATTTGCTACCCGCCAAATTAACCAGGGATAGAATTAGATTTTCTGGATGCAAAATAAAAAATCCATTAATAATTGATCAATATATTAGCCAAAAACACAAACATGCACTAGGAAATACTTAACAACAACTGACATAAAGACATGGTCACTAAATCACGAGTTGGCATACGCGCAATCGTCGAAGCGCTCACTAGTTTTGGGCGTAAAGAACTGAAACTGGCACGCATCCAGCCGCCCAGACGAGCTGTAGTACTTGCAGTACCAATCCTCGGTCATCCGCTGCTTTTCGCATAAAATATTTAAGGCCAAATTAACCGCCGTCGTTTCGTAGTCGTGCATCTTAGGTAATCCAAAATTTTTTGATATACCCGCACCGCCAAGTTCCAGAACATTCGCGATGTATCTGTAGGCATAAGATTATTCTTTCATTTCATTTACTCTCTTCCTCCTGAATCCATTCAGTTGCATCAACGGAAGATTCTTCCTATTTTTTAAGACAAGCACTTCCGCAGAAAAGTAAGAGCGCGTGGATATTATATAGGTTAGAAAATAACGGTAGTTATCGATTGTATGATTTTAAATTAAACTATCTAGTAAAAAACAAAAAACAAACTCTGTAGTAAAAAACAAAAAAATGTAAAAAAAAAGATGTCACGGATACTTCAAAGTATTTCAACAAAATACATAAACTATTTCTAACGGACCTTATAAAATCTTATATCTTGAAACTTATTGCAAATTAAGAATGAACAATCACCTGGCTGGAGAGATGACTTGGCTTGCATCCGTTTCTACAAAACCAGTAACGCGTGGTGTGTCTCTACAAAGGAGAGCCCAAGCTACCTTCGTCACAAGACCAGCTAAGGCATGAGCCTCGCTCAGATCGGCTGCTCGGTTGCACATGCCATCCGTCCTCGCCACAGCAAACGGGGCAGCTCGCACTGCTTCCGTCATCATTTCCGCGTTATGCTACAAGGTAAAGAGGATTGGGTGGGGATTTGCTTAGGACTTAATCCAAACAGATTTGACGGATTTAGACATTGGGAGCCTAATAACTTTTTAAGGCTTCCTATTGAACAGTTTACCTTGGCAAAGTCGAAATAATCAACGGCTTTTGAAAATAATGGCACTAGTGTTTCGCCTTCTGTACCACCAACGCATGGTACTCTCGTGTACCTAGGTTCCAGACAAAGAGCGCGTGCAGCCAACGTGCTTGAGCGCATCTCTGGCACGGCCAAGGATCCGAGCACTTTTCGAGGGTCGTACCATCCCGTTTCTTTCAAAGTCTGTGGACAGTCGGAATTCAATTACATCGCGTAACAATAATGAAAGGTTTCGACTAACACTAACCTACCAACCCCGTAACTGGATTGAACAAGCTAAACAACACCTTCACGCACAGCGTAAGGAAAACAAAGATAAAAGCTTGTTAGTTTCGGAAAGCCATTAAGTACTTTAATTGCGGGGGTAAATCTCGTTACAATACCGCAAAGGTTCCCTCCAAATATTCTTCAAGGTAAAAACAAAGTTAGGACTGTGTAAATGGGATATCTTTGTCGTAAAATGATATTGGTTGAATGGTTTAGTATAATGGTTGTATGTTCTTCGCACAGAAAAATAAAAAGGATTTTTATTCTTTCATCTTATCAAGTTATCAAATATTATAACCTTATTCATAGCTTTAGAATATGTTAAAGATTGTTTTACTGTTATGATAATCTTTTAGTATGTTTGAATAAATGTAATTTACTCTTACAACAAACTCTACAGAACAACCGCTAAATTGGTATTACCGCAAACATAAAATCCTTGTTGATATATTGAGTAACAATATTGAATTTAATTGAAATAATATTGATGCTATACTTTCCAAAATAACTCACTTTATACTGAAGACGATATCTTTTATTGTATTTCACATTATTGATTTAATTTTTGACATAATCATATATCAGTATATCGGAGATATTATTATGAAATGTTAGTTGTAAGCAAAGTATTGAATATGTGTAATTTCAACTAAATGCAGTTATTCAGAGAAAATCTTTCATTCGTCGCCGAGTTATCGCATCAAAGGCGAGGTATTAGCGCGCCCATTACGCATAGGGGGGAAGTTGACCGAACAAATTACTGGCGTAGATAAACGGACCGAAAATTACGTGTCTATATTGAATCCCAATCAAGCCAGCCTCTATTATGATTGACCTTTTCTATTCTTGTAACAAAAATGAACATATTTTTTTGCCTACATTATCTAGGTTAAAATTACCCTTGCAAAGATTCTTCATATATTAATGGATGATAGATAGCACTTTAACATTATCAGAATATTTTGCTGTTTTCCATGTTGCAGCAATTAGTCTGTTTGTGTCTCTTATTCTTTAGTGTTTCGCTTTGATGGTTCAGAGAATATTTATCATTACATTTGAAGGATTACACAAGTACACAGGTTTATGAAAATAAACGAATTGATCTGAATTTGCAACTAGCAAATCGGCCTCCAATTCAGAGGCCATAACTTTTATCTGTTTCGCAACAGAAGATAGTTACTCAGAATATGTCCTAGTGTACTGTAATAAATATTGTATATCCCCCCCGAGGGAGTTGCAATCTCGCCTAAAATTACGTTACCGCGCCGACCGAGGCCGCTTGTGCCAACTCGGCAATTTGTCCGAGCAAACGTCTCGGTTCGTGCCTGCGGATCGTAGCGACGACTCTGTACTTTTTGATTGGAGTCGGTTTATATTTGACAGTAGCTTTATCTCAGTGAAATTATTTACCTTTGCGTATACTACGTGAAAAAAGTGAAGGAAAAGTAGGAACTGCGATAAGGACCATCTATTGAAATTGAAATTTATGAAACCCAAACGCTAAGCCAAAATTATAATAATAATAAATTCATTTATTTGCTTGTAAATTCGGTTTTTGATTCGGTTATAATTATAAATCAACCGATTTCATCGTGAATTGAAATAATCCTTTATTACTATTTTATTATTCGCATTATATATTTGCGAATGTTATTCCCTTCTATTGCAATAATTTCGCAAGAAGACAACTTTTAACACAAGGATAACCTGATATAGTCGGGGTATAATTTAATGTTGATTCACTGCCATGGATAAAAAAACTCCAGTAGCTAGAATTTCAAGTTAATGGTTTATTATCGTACAGCTACTTATGATTCGTCTACCTTATGGGATGTGTTCATAAAATGTTTATAACAAGAGAAAGATTGTTAATAAACATTTTGATGAACCAGTTAGTGTTAAATATGTAAAGTTTGATAATGCACCATATCTATCCGTTGGTCAATAGACTTAGTTTGGTTTGGACTTGAAGTTACCGCATAATAAGTGAATAGTGCCTTTTATAGTAAGCAACACCAGTGACCACAGATGGTCTGGGACTATCTAGTGAATCTACCTGAGGACTAGAAACTTTGTTAAAGTACAAGCATGAAAAAATATTAGAATTATAAACTTATGTAGGATGTTCAGTACTTAACACAACATTACGTCAGTCCTTAGGCTGCATTTTATCATTACCATGCATTCTAAAATCGTTACATATACTTATACTATGTCAAATGCCTTAGGCAGTCCTAACTACTACTAATACTATAAACTTTTATTGCTTTTAACATTTGATTATAGAATCGGATTACTAGATGTTCAAGATTCCGATTTTTCTTTATAGTGCTTTAGCTTTTGTTCTATGCATCGTTAATACGCAAAATAACATCTCTATGTACTGTACACAGTGGCGCCTGGGGTACTTCGAAGCCATCTCATCAAATCATTTTATTTTCAGGTTTGCATTACTATGACTAGTTATTTTATGTTTATCGAATTACTTTTAATTTACTACGTAGTTATTGTTAACGATACCTCGGCTATCAACGGTACCATGCAGTCTATGGGCGTAGCGCACACGATCACAAACGCCTTTGGGCATTCCGTAGCAATGGCGTCAGTGTACTTCTTCACTATTGGTGCTTGGTAGTTGAACCTCTTCTCGAAGGGCATGTCCACCGTTATGTAGCCGCTTTCAAGCATCAAAACTATGTCGCTGTTCTGGTTGGAAATAGAAATGCTTTAGCCAAATATAATTTATTAGCAAGTTAAAGTCTATTGTATAATGATAATATAATTTTAATGGTCTCTGAAAAGCAGCCGTCTAACTAATACCTATTAATAACTAAAAAATAAATAAATCCTGTAATCTTAAAATTTAAGTAAATAATTTCGTGTTTGCTGCTTATTATAGTTCCACTAACATATTATATATTTTTCATTCTATCAATACCATTAGTATAACATATTAATGTTTAATTTACAACAATTTATCTTTTTTAATAATTGTTGTCTGTTTGTTAACAGTGCATTCGATAAATGTTATGATGCGAGTTACATTGATCAACGATCACTCACAATTCATCAGATATATCACAGTGCGTTCAATATAAGCTCATTGCAGTAGACGGCTTTTATTTACCAATATACTCGCATATGTGCTTACTGTGGTTGCTGACAGGGCCAAATTTACTACGAGGGCATAATTTATAATTATATTATATGAAATAAGTTGGTTAGACAGCTCACTTTATCGTGAGGTATGATCTCGTGATCCAGCAAAATGGCCCACAGTGCAGTTTCTAAGTGCTTAACGTAAAGATGTTGAATTACAGTATCCAGAATTTTTACTTCCCAACAATCAACATAAAGCTCAGTTAAAGCATAGATGCATTTTATGAGGTTTTTGACAGTAGGAACAATGGTTTGGCGAGCTGCCCCGAAGCGCGGTCTTTCTTTTCAGACACACCACCACTCGAAGACTTACTCGTATCACGAAAAGTCAATAGAAGAAAGTTTGCGGGGAGTCATGGACCAATTTACTGAACGACGACGTCTACTGCCTCAGCCCGGCCCTGGTTGCGGCATGTAGGTTTACATAAAGTTGGGTCGTGTGAACCACAAGTACACATACAATCGGCATGTGGGCGATACTTATTGTTTCGTCGCCAGACAGATTGGCGCCCATCGCCGATGTGCCGAAAGCTATTGCGACAGGGCCGGCACATTTACATATTATACGTTTTATTACTTCGACGTATTTCATATTTATGAGTTATTAGTACTAATAAGTTATTACAATAGTCTTTAACAGAATAAAATGTGTAACAATTGATAATGTATTTTGAGCTTAAAGTTGTTAACATAGTAGCTTGTTCACTGTCTAACGCAAAATGTTATGGTAAGCCTTTTTAAGAAATATACAAAAAAATGCTTTGTAAAGAAGTCGGAAAAGAAACTGCGAAATAAGGAAATGGCATTCACTTAGGAATATGGTATATTATAGTTTAAGTTCTCAAGAAGTAAGTAACGAATGCATTTATGAATAGAAAACTAAGGAAATAATGCACTATTTGTTATGATATCTTTCTAAGGTGATAATTGAACGCAGTTTGTATTTGTTAAGGACAACCACAACCATTAGGTATACTATATTTGTGCAGTAAGGGTGAACCGTGTAGGTATCGATTGCATCGAGCCCGCGGCGGCCCATCATGACCGATAAAGGAAATTGAATAAAAAATGGAGACCCATTGATTTGAGTTTTAATTAACACTTACATATATGTTATAGATTCGATAAAATGTAAGTTTACGTAGAGCAATTATTGTAGCTAAGATAAGGTACGTAGTACAACAGATAATATAATATATACTATACTATGGTAGTACTTACCTATTAATGGTTATATACTATTAAATAATGTGTTTTAAAGTAATTAATAACGGTAAGTTACTATGTATCCCTTTATTTTTTTCTTTTGAGATATTAAAATTCTTTGGAGCTAAACTTAAGATAGAAATACAATTCAGTCTCTAATCACCAGGCCATATGCAATGTTTGCCTAAATGTGGTCCTTACTATACGTTTTGGTTGCTAAAACGGCAATGTCAGTACCTTTAGTTCTCTCACAAAAATCATCATCATTACAGCCATATTACGTCCGCTGCTGAACACAGGCCTCCCTCTTAAATCTCCTTCGGAGACTGGGATTTCCCCAACTCCCGACGAGGTCTCCACTCGAGCACTGTTCTGCTCCAGCAGCTATCGGTTATTGAGCTAGATGTGCCGCCCATTGCCACTTCACAAAAAAAAAATTTACAATACTCATTGTGTATTGGTCAAACAGCAATAATCGCACTCTAGTATTGCAAGTATACATCGGCGACGGCGTCATTCACCATCAAATGAGCCGTCTGCTCATTTGCCCGCTGTATCACAAAAAAAACTAATCGCCCCGGTATCATTTTTGTATGTAATTATTATTGATATTGATTATTAATATCAACATCGTCAGCTCATTAAACGTCCCCACCGAGGAGCACGAGCCTATCCGTAAGGGTGTTAAGCACATACATCGGATGGTGTTAAGGCTTTAGTCGTCCACGCAGGCCCTGTACGTGTTGGACGACTTCACGCATAACCTTTGAATCTCTTCGCAGGGGTTCGTAGGTTTCCTTACGATGTTTTGCTACACCGTAAGAGCGTCGGATAACGTAAGTATAATTTCAAAATTCGAAAACATATTGGTACGTGGCGGAAATATGCCGGTAGCAGGGCAACAATCCACACCATTGAGCCACCAACGCTCTCTTTTGTTTTGTTTGTACCAGAGAACTGAAAACGCACAGAAAAAAAGGTGCCGGCTTTATCCGATCACCTAGCAAACCTTGCTGTGGGTAGGTACATAATACAATATTTTCTCCGTATCACCTGTAAGCATCTCTCCAGCTCGCAGCATCCACAACTAAAAGCCTGCACGAGGCAGTTAGTGTTGATGTGCTGCAAGTCCTGCACCACTTTGCACAAATCGCGGGTACACTCAGAGCCTCGGGTTTCCTTCGCTTCGTATAACCGTAATCTGCAATTGTATTTTTGTGTTTAGTTGGATTAGTACAAAACCAATTTAACAGATTAAGATGTTACGCTTGCCAACATGGGTCTCCACTCTACCACTCGTCAGCTCCATCGGCCATCGGTTCAGCAACATACGTAATCAGTCTGTCGTACTATGTCGATAACTTTAGTTCTGTCACGAATAACAAGTTTTGATTTTATATCTGAGAGAGATCCGATCATAACTCGCTACCCGTTGAGTAACCTAACTTGTAAACTAATCCAATAGTCATAATCGCGGGCCCAGAGGGATTGGCTAACTTCACGCACAACTTTGAATTCCTTCGCAGGGCGTGCGCAGATTTCCTCACAATGTTTTCCTTCACCGATTTCGAAAATATTGGTACGTGGTGGGATTTGAGCCTGCACCCTCAGATTGGAGGACTATAGTCCACACCAATGAGCCACCGACGCTCATCAACATCCCACAGTGCATCCTTACTAATCTGATAAAATAATTAAAGGACTTCCCATCATAATCATAGTGAATACTAGAGCACTGACGAAGTCGTGACAAATTAGTATACAGTATGAATTTTGAATCATTGGCATCCATAGGACCAATTATTGTACTCGTAATATAGAATGTTTTTATTGGACCCTTATACCATAAAGAGTTATCATAAAAGTTTTACAAAATAAATTATGCATTGAGCAATGTGATAATTAAAATATCTCAAACTACTTTACTCACCTTTTGAAATTTATTTAATTGAATATATTTTTATATTCTAGATGAATTTTAGGGTTTAAAATACTAGATTTTTGTTTTAATAGATTTGCATCATATTTGGGGAATTTACGTTGAATCACGAGTAGGTTTTAAAAAATTATATGTTCTCGATTTCACCCTGTATATATGAAAAACAAACCTCAATAAGGCTTACAATTGAAATTCTACCTATCCGCTAAAATCCCATTAGATCATTCCCAATCCTCAAAAGCCCGCAATAAGCAACACCAAATGGAAAAAAGGTTCTCGGCTGTAATAAATTGGATTGGCCCTTAAAAGAGCTCCAAATCCGATGGCCTTGTATTCTAAATTGCGCTTAAAGATTTTTATCGTACCTCTTGTGCGAAAGTCTTAATAATATGATTAATCACTTTAGTCGCTATTGCAAATTATCTTCGGAAAGCAACATGAAATCCATTTAAATTCCATTCTAAATAACTTTAAACATTTTTTTGGTTCTTATTAATATGTTTTAATGACAGGTAAAATTTAACTCAAAGTTTAAGATGATGTTGTTGGCAATTTTATATGATTAATCTCATATTTTATTTGCTATACACAAAAAAACAAGCTCGTACGGTACTACCATGGTGTGAGCACAATAGTGGGACTATATTAAAAACCATTGATTATTATTTTTTAGTTTCTTTCTACACATGACAAGATGCAAACACACATTTATTCTATAATCAATATTTTGAGTGTTAATTTCAAATACATCGTATTCAATCAGAAAGTATGTCCAAACCAGCTGATACCATGTACGAATTTTATTCTATCATGGGCAATTAGTTATTGGACTAGAGCAAATACTCGATACAGTTTTAGAACAGGAAAACTGATATACAATAAGGACATTAGTGACGTGCCAATCGTAAATTCTTGCCTTTTATTATGTCCGTCTGCATGATCCGCATAACATCATGTGAGGCGCTAGTAAAATTTTTATGAGAAACTTCCGAATACTGTGCCCCACCAATGTGGGTGTGAATGAACGCTGAAATGAGCTTCTTACGTGTTCACCAACAATTTACTTTCCGATGCCACCTACGTTGAGGTTTTTAATAACCTCATTCAACACTTGAATGGTGTCGCAGCTTGTTAGTTAAATGTTAAAATTATTTATAGATCGATCGGCTGATCCAAGTTATGAGTATACTTTAACAGGTTATTTATATGAATAAGACTGTATATAAATACGTCTACAGTACCTCAATCTAGATTAAATTTAGAATTCGGTATTCTCCACCATCCGCAATAAAATACCAAACCTTATTTTTATAAAAGCGCATCTTATTTTATATGTCGTTTCATTGATCAAGTTAGTTTATTTGCAATATTGTATTTTTAATACACTGAAACCAATAAATATTACGTCAATCGATGATAGTGAGCAATGACGTCACATATCAATAATCTCATACAAAATATATGGCAACGTTCCTTTTTGACAGTTCATAAAAAGTGCGTCAACGATTAGTGGTGTCAAATACCCAACTGCTGCATTCCAGACTACGTATAGGTAATGAGTGGAAACCTGTGGGTTTGAGTCACGGCTCGGCACGGCTATGATAACTTGATAATATCATCGGGTATTTCATTTATGAATTTTTGTATCTCAAATACAGACTAGATCGTTATCTTACATACCGTTGGATGTAAGATAACGATCCATTTTTGGGACCGAATCCATTCTGAACTGCTTCTGCAACTGTATTTTGCAAAATTGAGAAACTAAGGTAAGGAAGGTTCGTGGTTACCAGCCCGATTAGACCAGCGCCGTGGTTAACGATACTTTTAAGTTCACAACTTCATAATGCCCACATTAGTCCTCACATAAAACCAGCATCCAAATATAAACGTAGGTAACCGATCTTATTCTACTATAACCTCAACAAAAAAATACATTTTATTAAAGAAATATTGCCAATAAATCAAACAAACCATAAACAACACCGCAAATGGAAACCACTCACAATGTTATATAAAATGCGGTAAAGGTTCCATTCATTGCCTGTGACATTTCCTTAGTGGCATTTAATTCGCGAATGAAGCCCGTCCCGCCATAAGACACGGCCCATGAATCCCGACCGCCTAGGGAATATGTCGCTCGTGCCCTACACGTTTTTATGAGCATCTTAGTAAACAATTTATATCTGTTTGCATCGGTTAGTAACATCGTTCTCTCAATCACATGTTGTGACAAAAAAAAATAGTATTTTGATACACACAAAAAAACTATTGAAATGCAAAAAAAGGTTTTGCCTGTTTATATTTGATAAGGATATGTAAATAATCTAGTGTAGTGTAACTAATTGTAGGTACTATTCACTTCATGTTTCACCATTCAATTCGGTAAGCGTTACCTACAAGGATAATTAATAATGCTGACGGGTGGAAAACTATCGTTTAACCATCCAGACGATTTGAACACGGCCTTGGTAAAGTAAAAGAAAAATACCACAATATAATAAAATAGGAGAGAAAAATAGAATATCAAGCTGAGCTCAACAGAATAGAAACTGATATCAAATCATCGACGTCTAACAATTCGAGGAGTGGAGGAGACCACGTCTTGGCGTATGACAAAACTGGAGGTCCGTGATATTTGGTGCAGAATGGGAGAGACCTATGTCCAACAATTGACTGTGATAGGTTGAAGAAAAGAGAGAAAATACAGGAATAACAATTGAATACTTTATTAGAAAATTATATAACCTATCCACATAAAAACATTTGGATTAATGCAATGCCCTCCATATTTGTGTGGACGCGTATTTTCAAGATATATGATGTCGGCAAGGGGACCAAATTGTCCCTGAGGGCAAAAGGAGCAAAGAACTCGATGAGATGTAGAACTCAGTGACGTCAACAAACAAAGGCACTCAATATGATTGAATAAAACCGAATAAATAACATTTGCGACCGGAGGGAAATAACGATAACAGTTCGCCTTATGAAAAACATTTTATACTCGCATATACCAATTTAGACTCCTGTGTAAAAAGTAAAATTAGTTATCTAGGAATCGGTAACCTAATGTCATGTATAAATAACAAGAACTGAGACCAATACAAAGTTTGTGTCGACATTAAAGAGACGAAAGGCTCCCAAGGGCGACCCGACGATTTCATGACCCGTAACCGACGAATCGGTTACCAGTAGACGAACAGACACACCAAATTTTGTTGAGCGAATATAGTCTCTATACT
>PQWD01001293.1:0-18543 GCA_019425675.1 Leucinodes orbonalis
ATAAAAGTGTTGTTGTGATAGATCACATTCTTGTAATGGGTGCCTTCCCGCCCGTCTCGTACGTCATTCGATCCCTAGTGTCGCGTGTAATTGTATTGCATACATTGTATTGCATTGGGAGAATTATTGCATTATTTATGACTGGATGCAACTTGTTATGACATTAATACAGTTTAATTTAATACTTGAAATATGGAACGGGGTATTACTTTTCGATAGTGAAAACAAAAGAGAACTATGAAAAATAGGACTTTTTGATGATATAGAAAATGTACTAAAAACTGAAATTTTTTTTCTTTACTCTAAGTGAAAATAAAATTAGCAGTATATATGCCTACTACACGTTGTCAAAAGACAGGAATGTTTATCCCCCCCCCCCCCCCGCCCCCCCCCCCCCCATAATTAAAATCGTAGTTAAGATTGATTTATTAATTTGATTAACCAATATATAAGTTCGTTATACGCAAACACAAAACATATACGTTTCCCACTAAATAGTACTCAGCTATCTTTGATTATAATAATTTTATTGCATTACAGGTACTATTTTGCCTTTATTAAAATTATAGTATAAAATGGAATATAACAACGAAAAATAATAATTTAAATTTATCATAATTTCACGCTCATATAGACACAAGGTACAATACCTAGGTAACAGTTAAGTAAGTTGTTATAGAGTATAATACGTTATTTATGTTATAATATACAGTACGGTCTCACCTGATGGTTGTGATACGCCTGACCATGACAAAGCGATGCCGCTTTGTCATGGTCAGGAATATTACTAACGTATCACTGATGGAGACCAAAACTGATACCGTACTGCGCCCTACACCGCCGAGACGACAGATGTTAAGTTTCTTGTACCCGGTAATTTCACTAGCCACAGTGCCGTCATCCCGTAACACAAAAGTGCATAACACTCCTGTTTCACGGGACGATAACTGGCACTGCGGTGGTACCTACCTAGACGACTCAGTGCCGAGTCTACCACCTAGTAAAGTAACAAATAGTATTAGTTATTGTAACTTACTCAACGTCGTAAAATGATAAGAATGCATCGTGTATATACAAATATGAGAGTAAACAGTACCCACGTAGATAAAGAAGGTGTGGTTACTATTTGAAAACCATGATTCACGAGATAAGTTTTTTGGTTATCAATTATTATTCAGTGTGTTATAGTTTCTGCGCATTTGGTGTGAGCTATCTTGTTTGTATGGATCATTGTTGATGCGGAATATTGGTTAGAGTCACCCACAGAGTAAAAAATATGAGAAATTCCTGTTATTATTAATTTTGTGGAGTCACCACTCTTTATTTCACCAAATACTCAAGCCCTTAGTTTTATAACAGGCGAACCTTGCAAAGATTTAACCAACCTAGTAATAAAAAATGCTTGACTATTAAATAATATAAATTGTTTTACATAAAACGGAGCGGTAGTTTAATTCGGCTTTATTTTATTTCAAGTATATTGTACTAATGAATTAAGTTTCCTAGGTTTAAAATTTAAGATTTATTTATAAAGAAAAAAACAAATTTATCAGCAAACTTCATCTTTTTGGAAGCGAACACTTTTACAAGTTTTTTATATGACTAAAGTTATCAATAAAGCAGACGTCCTACACAGTAAGAAGTGACAACTGTGGTCTATAATAATCTAGTGATCTCGGAGATTAAATAAAGAGATGTAATACAAAGCAGTTGCTAACCCTAAAAATATTAGGGTATAGTATTAAGTACATTGACCATAATAATAAAGTAATCGCAGTAAGGAATCTTAGACTTGGCACGTCTTTGTCATGATTTCATTACTTTTTACAGATAATATAATCAAGCAGATGCAGCTCCATCGAGACTCGGCTAGTTTTTTACAGAATGTTTTTGGTGGGATTTCACTTCTTTTGTAGAAACTTGAAAGGAATATTGGATGACCCATTGGGTGTAATGCTTAAGACGTCGGCTACTACACCAAGGGTTCCGGTTTGGACCACCAGGCAGTACAATTAATTGTGTGCATGGACATGTCCGTTTGTATTGGGCTGGGTGTTTCTATGTAGAATAAGTTAATATATTTAAAATGGCGCTGATAGAAGAAGACGATATTAATATTAGTACCCTTCAACAACTTGTCTATTTTTCTCCATTAATTTCGGGAGGCATTTGCCCAGCAGTGGGACTCTACAGGCTAGATTAAATTAAAAGATGTGTACCACTAGATTTTTGCAATCATAGTCCAATTTTCACGTATCAATAGTAAAAGAGGGCATTACCATATCTCTTCTATAGCTGAGGATTCATCAGATACTCCAGACCTTCAATTTTTGACATCGGATGAAGCGGCCTACTATGTTGAATATGTATTGTTTAATGGCGGTTTGTCGATCTCTTATAGTTTGGCTGGGTTCTATCTAAGCAGGGTCACCAGGTACTCCAGATCTTCGATTATCCAAGGATTTATAGTTTTCCCTTTATGTAGCCATTAAACCCTAACCCTGTTCCAAATTTCACCTCTCTGAGTTAATGGGAAGTACTAGTTCTATTTTGATGATCATGAGTGAGTGAGTGTCTTCTGGTATTATCCAAAGGTTCTCAAATTGGGGCCTGAAAATGGGGCGAAATGGATCCTGTAAAGGATGGTACAGCAGTGTTTGCTTCACGCTCGACTTGGCGATTTTGTAATTGTGAAATCGGTGCCAAATAAATAATAACTGCATAAAAACTGACGGAAACTCCATAATTTTTATTTATACCTTACCCATATTGTAAATCTAATGAGATTTTGTGGCACTTGGCACCGACATCAAAATTATAATAAAGTAACCATGTATTTGACATTACATAATCATTAAGGAGCCGTCTCCATTTTTGACATCGGATAAAAAGACTGAACTGAGCCCATGTCATAACTAAACTTACTTGTTGTAGAACTGTCTATAGGGTCACTGACTAATTGCTAAGAGAATCTGAATACATTGAAAATGTCCCTTGTACTTATGGTTAGTATCCTTGTATTTGATTGTGGGCTTATAACAATGAACTGCCAATCATTTAGCCACAGTCTATTGTGGTTTTGCAAATGTGACATCCCTACCCTGAAGGAGACGCCTCACCTGTCAGTGTCAGTCACAAAGTAGCCGTCTAGAATCCTAATCTGCACATGTAAGCCCTAAGCATTGTGAGCCATGAAAACCCAGCACTCATTACTTAGGAGCACACGCAAGTTGTATTGTTATTAGAACTCAGCAGCGGTCCTTTTATTTTTAAGGTCCTTTAATTAGTAAAGATGTGTTGAGCCATTTGATAATTAAAAATATTCAAATAAAACAACGGTGTTGAAAATGAATGAAAACACATGTTATCTTTTTAATGTCTAGAATAATGGAATAATTAGTATTGAAGATTATCCATAATTGCTTCTTCAATCGAACCCATAATTACCTTTGATGTGGGGTTTGTGGTAGGATACTAACTTCCGTTCTTCCTTGTAAGATAGAAACGTTTATTGATTTCTTTTTGTTTTTTGACGTTTCGAAGCCTAAATTGAATAAAGTGGACTTTGAATTTGACATTGGGTTCACCAAATCGGTCATTTGTTCCGTCTGGGAAAATAAAGCGACTACACCACAGACATCAGAATATACATTAGACTGGACAAGCCGCCAAGTTTATAGGCAGACCCAGTGTCGCAATTTCTTTTCGGTTCTTACCTGTGAAAAGTTATTATATTTCTTGTAAATTTACTGATTCATTGCGATGATGGTATGTTACAATTGCACAGGATGACATTTGGGAAAAAAAAAACGTATTTCTTCTAATATTCGTGCGTCTTGACTCGTCTCACAGAGCGTAAACTGGTAGCCAGTGTATGCTCGTTGAGCTTACAGTTGTCGCACTTTAAACGCGGCTTGCCCCATCTCCTGTATTGGGAAATCTGTGGACTACACGTAATGTGCACGTGAAAATGTAGTGATTTTCACTCATGCATTATGTACCTCAAACAATACTTTCTTAACTGATAATGATTGTACGAGTTTATGAGGTTGTCCCTTGATAACGTCGAGTACATACCTTAACGGTACATTAAAGTAATATGTAGATAGAAACTTTAGATACAGTTTATAGCACACAAACGTTTTTTTTTTAAATAAAATAATTAACTAATTTCATTTTTGATAGTTTTTCGAACAGCGTGTAGTTAAAAGAGGGACTCTACAACTAATTTACAATATTAAATTTTTCAACTTTTACGAAAAAAAAATTTAAATTGGATAACTAAAAAGCTAACATTAATATTGAAAAAAATGTATACAAAAACAATAAACTCATTTAATTGAGATTTTAAATATGAGGATAACAGCTTGAAACACACTTTATAGAGTAGTAATATTTACAACCCAGGTGGGTGGGATAGTGAATAAATATAAAAATCAATAAATAAATATTTTCAGACACTCATGTCATGCCACCTCGTCCCAAACTGAGCATTTAGACTTTAATATACAAACTTTACAACTGACACAATATATTTTTCTAAAATACACACCTAAGATACATAAAGACACCCAGACGATCACAAACAGACATGTTCAGGAACCCTTGATGTAGTAGCCGACGTCTCAACCATTACACCAAATGCGTCGATACAAAATAAACGCATTTTTATACATAATGTTATATCGACAACATAATTCGTATTAAATGTTTTATCGGTTCCGTTAACGATTCCGCCTAGGGGCACGCCAACGATAGTTTTATTATTGTTCAATCTTACCTACTGTATCAAGATATAAAATACGATCTTAATCAGCTTTTTTTTTAACGACTATGTGTGGAGAGCTTATCACCAAGTGAGAGATGGCGCTCAGCCATATTTAACGAGCCTAAGCGTCGACTCGAACTGCTTAGGGCGTTCGGGATGGTCCAAGCGTTAACATACATCGGTTCATAAATTTTACGCAAAGTGAAACTTTTTTTACTTTACGAGGTAAAGACAAGACATTACAGTGGTACCATAAAATTGAAGGCCCGTTTACTTTCCACATTAAATTATAACACAGTAGGAACTTGTACAAAGCTTTGCTAAATATATTCAAAATAATTCATGTGAATAAATTGTATGAAATTAAATTTTCTTCATTAGATAAAGCTTACTTTTTTTAATTTTTAACACTTAACTTATGATATAAAATCTAGTTTAGATTTCCATTTTGATAAAATAAATTAGAACACAACTTGTTCAAACCGTTATAAAGAACTTAAAATGGAATTTTCTATTTATATTTTTCTGCCTGAAGCATACAGCGATTGCCTAGCGACCAAATTTTTTGTTTTTTAAGGATAAAAAAAAATGTACCAAATTTACTACGAATATATTATGTTTTCAATCGGTAATTAAGGTATTTAAGGAAAAAACATTAAAGAAGTTAATAACATATCGTTTAATGGTAACGTGTGATAATTAATTAATGATTTACCCACTGCTGATAATAAGCTCCCTCCGTGTTTACCATATTAATGTACCAACAAAAACTGGCTTCTGCGAGTTGGCGTAAAACTGAAAATTATTGCATGTAATGATGGCGCCATGTAATTGCGCGGGTGCATTAAAGCTTCGACCACAGTAGTGAGGTGCGTCAGATTGTGAAAAATGCAAAGAGTGAATACATATATAGTCTGAATATTAGAGTTATTAAGCATATTATGTTATGACATATGTATAATAATATTTGTTCAAATGTATACAAGTAATAACGAAGTGATTCGAATCACATGACCGCGTGATGTGGGATGTGAAGTCCTCTAAGCAAATACAATACAATTACCACATTCGGCCTTAACGCAATCTCGTCAGGATAGATACAATTCGGTTCTTGACACCACGTCTTGTTGACGTACTTTTTACGAACTGTCAAAAAGGAACGTTTCCATATATTTTGTATGAGATTAGTGATATGTGACGTCATTACTCACTATCATCAATTGACCTAATATTTATTGGTTTCAGTGTATTTAAAATACAATATTGCAAATAAACAAATGTTATCAATGACAAACGACATATAAAAATGTGGTGCGCTTTTGTAAAAATAAGGTTTGGTATTTTATTGCGGATAGTGGAAATTACCGAATTAGGTAAAGATTTCAAGTAGAAGAAGCAAAGTAGCATAGGCACATGCAAAGCATTCAAAATTAATGTTTTTTTTTTTACAAATTGTAGCATACCTTGGCTTTTCAGCATATGGATTGACTATAATTGGTTCATAGTTGCCTGATCATAATTGGTTTAAAATGTAATCATTTTTATAAATAAATGTATTAAAGGAACACTACAGCTGCATAACACAAGACAGTTTATTAGTAAACGCATAAGGTCAATGTCAATAAATAATAACATAAAAGACTGATCATAGAAATACGAACACATTAACAAGCACATAAGTTGAATAGGATATATTATCCACGGAATACGAAGTTTAAAAATAACAAGACTTAAATGCTACTTTGTGCTTTCATATAAACAGAGCCTAAGTAAAGCCTATTTACACGTCGGCTTCAAACAATAAAACTGGTCACTTTATTTACCTTATTACTATTAATTCTGTCGAATAGGGGGTTTACACTTTCCAATTAAGATTCAGCCGGTCGGCATGGAAGAATGCCGTGTAGTGCTGGCACATTGGATACATAGTACATGACATGCTATTTAGGAGTCTTTTATGGACAAACCTTTTAAAACGTTTCCTGCTGGAGTCTTCTCAGTAGAATCACCTCTCCGAACTAAACTTTTTTAGTTTTGACGATTTAAAAATGCCTTAAAAAGATTAAATATATAAATTTTTGAGCTTGCATTTCAGTACAATTACCTCTTCTACTGTACCCGCAAGTACTGTAAGAATTTACGTTGGTAAAACATTAAAAGGGTAACAGAAAGGGTAGCACCACTCTCTCATTAAATAAGGTTCTTCTATATCAAACCCGTCTGCAAAGCGGTCATTACCGTGGAGTTGGCCCTAAGACCTGCAGTGGACTACCGCGGTATGTTAAGTTTATGAGAAGTAAGTAACGGATAAACTTACCGTTTCTTGGGAAACGGTAAGTTTATCCGTTTCCCGAGAAACGGATCACTGCAATTACTACCTCATGACGAAGTTACGATTTATAGTATCCAGTCATCTCGTCCTTTAGTTCGTTCCAAATAATAACATTTCAACAGAAACGCATAGATTGAGGTAAACTGGAAGCTGTTTCACAGAGATTCTGTGAATTCTTATTCATAAAATGGACTGTTGCACAAAGTGCTGATAACACTTACGAAAGACTCCACTTGATAATATTAATATTATTATGTTTAGAAGATCTCCCTAGTAGGAACATAATTTTGGGATCATAACTTGATAAGGGAGTCCCTACTCTAAGTAGTCAAATTATAACCAATTCTTAAATCAATTTCTGGTATATTTATAATAAGACATTATACGAGTCAAAAACCAGTTTGGAACCAATCTTCGAATTGAACCGGTAAAAAAACTGCAACATGTGTTCACAAATTATAAACAATGGTTAATACGATCTGATGAACTTGCTTAAACAAGAGATAGTTTTAAATTACTGCAACAAGGTGACTCATTAATTCAATAGCTTAATGCGTTGAAGTCTTTTGAAGGGCGGCCTTAGCGGACTCTATCGCTTTAATCACAACCTTCATGAGTTTGCAATATTGACGTCACTAATTATTCATCCTCGTATAATGTGATTGCTATAGTATGGAAGGAATATGGGTTGGAAGTAATGAGGGTTGCTCCACAGCAGCTGCCTAGCAAGAATTATCGAAAATGTCACTTTACAAAGTCAACTTAGGCTAACAATAAACACTTTTGAGCGTCAGAAATTTAGCCGTCAGGGGCTTTCTTTTTATAAATAAACATTTAGTCGAAATTAAACTTACACAACAGCATAATTGAAATTGTATATGATTATTTGTAATAATGTATACGTACTTTGATATAAATAACAAGCTGTATAAATTAATTAAATGTTAAAAAGGATATAACGATGTTTTAAATATAGTTTTGTAAGGTGTACGGGGAAAATATTTCGCCAAATGCCCGGGATTTCCTTGTTCAAACTACGTCGGTGAATTCAGTAATAGCAACCCTGATTAAGGTATACTGGTATTACCATGGTGTCAATGCCACGGTCATAACGTGGTCAGTGGTCACACCGCGGGCGCCTGTTGTCATGCGGCGCACTGAGCCGGTCCGAGGCGCCGCTAATGGGAACGGACTCGTTTCGCGTTGCGAATCAGATAGCTGGCGGTTTTCCATTGTTGTAGACGTCACGAGAATACGAGAGGCAACTTAAACTAGTATCTATAAGTGTAGCAGAAGTGCCGACTTAACTCTAGAAGTTGGTACTTATGGTACACTTAACTAGTTTAAGTGTAAAAATCAACTGTGTAGTTCCTTGAGCATTAATGAAATGACGACGAACAAATAAATGACGTCGGCGATTTAGGTTACGACAGCTCTAAATATCGAGTATTGGTAAGAAAAAGTAATTTATTTCCACACACCAGAATTTGCAGGTCTCTCTCTCTTTTCAACCTATCGCAGTCCACTGCTGGACATAGGTCTCCCCATTTTGCGCCAGATATCCCGGCCCATCGCTTTCCTCATCCAGCCACCACCAGCGACCTTTCGCAAGTCGTCGGTCCATCGGGCCGGAAGTCGTCTAGACGCGGTCTCCACTCCAGAACTCGTCTGCTCCATTTGAATTGCTGCTGAATTTGCAGGTATTACAAAAATATTTACAAATTTCTAAGTCAATGTATGGTATTACAATGCTGTCTATACCTCGGTCATAAGTAGTCATAACTTGATCAGTGGTTAAACCGCGGGCGCCTTTCGTCATGGAGTACACTGAGCAGCCGGTCGAACGCCACTTATAGCTAGCGTATTTCCATTGTTGTGGTCGTCATGATCTCTATACGAGAGTCGACCCTAGAGTTAAGTTAACACTTATTATGACACACTTTAAACTAGTTTGAATATAATAATCTAAGTGTGTTCAATAAATGATTTTAGAATTTCCAATAGAAGATTCGTGTATAAATGCAATCTCCCCATCGTGTGTCCTGTAGAGAAGCATTAAAGGCTAATGATGATGACACCACAATCGTGATTCTGGAAATGGGAGAGCCATGACATGGTACGATTCGGCTTGACCAGAGTAATACTCGTGTTTCATCGTATGAAAGAGGTTACCGTAGGCCCCAAACTCGTCCACCTCTTTAAATTTCGTTTATCCTAGCAATTCAATGCAAATTCCCGTGTCGTGACGTAGGATCTTGGAGCTACAGCCTACAGCTGGCGTACGTGCGCCGGCGCACGTTCTATCCCAGGCTCGGAATCAAACTGTTATCTGTCCATAATTACTGATGCAAAATTGATTTATTTGCAAGCGTTTGATATATCAAATATAGGCCGAGTGTGCTGATGACCTTTTGACGGGTAGTATTAAAAGGAAGCGCTTCAATCAATTGTATTTTGAAGATAATAAAAATATATCTTTTTATTTTAAAGTGTAGACGCTCACCCAGTGATAAGTGATACGCCTGACCATGCCAAAGTGGTATTAAATGCTGACTAATTATTCTCCATCAATGCAGCACTGCGCCCGACACCCGAGACAACACATGTTACGTTTCTCATACCCGGTAACTTTACTAGCTTCAGTGCCCTCATCCCGAAACACAAAAGTGCATAACACTCCTGTTTCACGGGGAAGTTTAAAAAGTATACGTTATTTTAAATAAAATAGTGAAGCAAACGAGCATGCGGCTCAACTCATGGAAAGTGTCCCCGTCGCCCATGGACATCTGCAACAGCTGAGGTCAGGATGCTTTGCCAGCCCTTTTGTATGAATACGCTCTCTTGTTGAAGGCCGTCAACGTTTCTGGAACTATATAAGTTCCAGAAACGTTTCTGATGGTAACTGATTCCATAAATAATTGTAGTGATATTGAACGCTAAGCTAACTTTACCAATTCTTAGTAAGATTTCGAAGTAACATTGTAAATATACTATCTGTCATTGTTTGACTGACGCGTCCTTAGTTTAAATCAACTTACTCATCGCATCATTTGGGTCAGTCTTGATATAATTAATTGTGTTTGATAATAAATTTATAATTTAACATAGACAGCTATGTAAATATTATACACTTACGGATGATTCAATTAATTCACAAACCAAGTTAACCAAGTGAAGTCAGCTGTTAGACATTGGTTTCTCCCATTAGCCAATGATATTATGTATTGCATTTTGCGCCCAGATCAATGTACTCCGCTTTCCTTGTCCTCATCTGATGAGACTGGGCTGGCCCTAACTGGATTTATTTATTTAAGGACAACCAACATAACAAACGATGATATAATTCACATTTTTTCACTTCTAAGTAATAATTTCTTCTTATTTTATTTTTTAGTCCAATTCATATAATGCAATGACAATGGAGTCATATAGAAATGACATTTTGACAGTTTTGTCAACCTTATTCTATCTGTCAGACGTTTCAGTGAAAACCGTCAAATTCTATGAATAAATTTTAATGTAAAATTTTACATATGGTTAGAAAATTAGAAAAAACGTTTAAAGGTGGCAGAGGAATAAAAAATATACAAGCAGACGTTATTATACTAGGATGTAGTCTTCCGGGAATCGTTACGGCCCACAAACTTAAGAGACGTTTTGGGAACACCATGGACATTGTGGTGTTAGACATGTCGGGACCATCTCGCTTTGACTCCAAATGTAATGTTTCTTTCTTCACTGATCATTACGAAGAAGAAGAAGAGGAAGTAGCCGAAGAAAGTGAGGATGAAGACGAAGACAAAACCCGAGTAAGTGACAACGTTGCACGACATTATTTGACTAAATACGCAAAAGATTTCCACCTTCCCATACCAGAAGCTGTATTAGAGCCGGAACGCGTTAAATCTTCACTTAACAAGCTATTCCAACACAGAAACGGTAATACTGTAGAGTTTTCTAAAAACTTTCATGATTTTGATTACTTAGGGTTCATAGAAAAATTTGAACTAAATCAGTATCAATCATTGCTTGACCACAGCATGAGGGAGATGTTTCACACCAGAGACGATTTCGAAGCTGAGAGAAAAAGATTGATGTATTACGACAGACAATGGAGCAACATATTTGTAGTGCTTTGCTTTTGTCGAATTCACGAGAGATTATGAGAACCACAGTAAGGTTAGTATGTGGAGCTCCAGCAGATAGCGTATCAGTGCTCTTTTTCCTGCATCAATGTTACAGAACAAATAGTTCTAGGAACCATTTAGACGGCGATAACACGCGATTTCGTGAAAAACTCCTCGGCTATTGTAAAAAACGATTAACTAACCAGCTTCAGCAAAGTATAGCGGACATTACGCTTACTTCGAAACCAATCGAATCGATAAAATCTTACTCTGCTGAGCAAGTTATTTTGAAGACGATAAAAGGTGAAACTAACTATATATGCAATTTACTCGCTATGGCTGTTCGTCCTGATGAACTCCGTAAGATTCAAGTAGAAGATAAGCTGTTGATGCATAAAAAAGATACCAATATTGCAAGTTCTATGTCACCTGGTAGAGCAAAAAAATTTGTGGTGCAATACGATGTAAACTTTTGGGAAGCTCAAGGCTATAGCGGCGATATTTTAAGCATACGGGGACCGATTATTTGGGCAATGGAGAAGCCGAAACTATCAACTACAGGCAGCATGTCCCGTTACGCTGCTTTAGTGGGATATTTGATGGTCAGAGAAGATTCTAAAGGGGATTCCAAAGAAGCTGTCTTAGAACAACTGATTAAGCTGTTTGGCGAGGAAGCAGCAACACCGGTTAGTTACAATGAAAGTGATATCGCCGATATTTTTGTCCCTCGGCGTGGAGACTTTGTAGCACTGCGCAGACTTACGAGCCAGGTAAGTCGTAAGCATTTGGAGTGGGGAGCTCTTGACGTGTTTGCTGATGGAGATATAGCGGCATCTTTGGAAGCTGGCCATCTGACATACTTGCACCTTCTAAGCTGCTTACGTCCGCAAGCACAGACTTATGAAGATCTAAGCTCAGCGGAATGGCCTATAGTTTTAAGCGCCAGTCCTCTTGATCGTTGGTATTCACAAGTGAACTTTAAATCCAGTATGCGTTTTTTTGTGTACACTGCTGTTTTGTATATCGGTGTGAAACTTATACAAGCTTTAAGAAAGTAGTTTATTATATATTTAGTTAGGTATTATCTAAACATATACAATATAATAAAATTGGAGTGTCTCTTTGTAATATTAAAATTACCGTTATTTTCTTCATGTATACGGTACATACACTAAAATAACATATTATTTTCTGTCTGTTTGTTCTGGGTAATCTCTAAATCGGCTTGACCGATTTGGACGGGACTTTTTGTCAGATTCCTGAATAAGGAAAGCAAAGGCTACTTTTATTTTTGAACATACTTTTTATTTTAGGAAAATGTTTGTTATACCGCGTGACGGTTAGGTAGTTTTTAACTGACTACTGCTGATGCCACAGATGGACTTTATAGCTTCACCGGGCAAATGGCGAGCGCAGATGGCTCTCAGCCTTAAAACTTACACAATGAGACTAAGGGCGTCCCAGAGTGCGAATCGAACCTCAGCATAGGGCGTTGCTTGGTAGCCTAACATATGACGACACGTAAGGTTCGTGCTAAGTTTTACTGCGAATATCTTATTTAGCGGGTAACACCGCGGGTCGCAGCTAGCTTTTTATAATTGTGATGAGATTGTTACGTTTTGTGTTTTTTTGTGAAAATATATAAAAAGGCTTTTTATATCAAGATCATAACCTGCTTCAAGAAGACTTGAATAGATTCAGTGAGTATTGTCTAGAAAATAAACTACAACTTAGTCTAGAAAAGTGCAAAACCATAACCTTCAGTAAAAAAAGGAATATCAGTAATTTTTACTTACTCACTTTGTAATAAAAATTTAAAACGGGTGAATGACATCAAGGATCTAGGTATAACATTAGATAGTAAACTACACCTTAATATTCACATAGAAAACATCATTAATAAAGCTTTTAAGATGTATGGCTTCGTAATGCGATCAACAATTAACTTTAGGAACCAAAATACAATGATTTACCTATATAAATCCCTTATACGTCCTCAACTTGAGTACGCTGTGGCTATATGGAACCCATTTATATAATAAATATGACAAAAGTATTGAAGTTGTACAAAAAAAGTTTCTCCGTCGTATTTTTTATAAGTTTCATCGTCAGCGGTTGTCATACACAGATCTTTTAGTAAAATTTCACTTAATAGACTTAAAATCCAGGCGCACACAACTGGAAGCAATGCTTCTGTACGATTTATGCAACAACAAATATGACTGCATGAATATCATTGGTAATATAAATTACTCTGTACCTCTCCGTGCCCAGCGGCGGTAATCGCGCGCCAAGCCTATGTTTGCAGTTGGTACACCTCGTACTAATGCAGGCATTAGATGTCCACTGAGACGAATGCTTGAAACGCATAATAAGCTG
Source organism: Leucinodes orbonalis (assembly GCA_019425675.1). Classification (NCBI taxonomy): domain Eukaryota; kingdom Metazoa; phylum Arthropoda; class Insecta; order Lepidoptera; family Crambidae; genus Leucinodes; species Leucinodes orbonalis. The sequence continues at coordinate 13,607 of PQWD01001293.1, forward strand.
TTTCAAGACCTAGATATGTATAGTGTTAAAGCACACTCGTATAGGAGACAGGTGCTTAGTGTTCTTACAACATCAGATACACACACATACACACAAGTAACACACTAACTGTATATTTTATATATATATATTATTTATTTATTTATTGCTTTTAATGAAGTATAACACTTATATCAGACACAAATATACTTTTGCTATATGGATATTTATTTATTTATGTAAATAAAATTGTGTTATGTAGGGTATTTATTATTTATGTATGCAAATAACTTTTATTTTATTGCTGTTGTACAACCTGTATATATAAGATTGTGACTAGCCCAATGATGTTTAAATGGGTTTCACGAAGATGTAAACTGAAACACTATGTGTGGCCAGCAATGCTGGGTTTGTAATGAATAATTATTTTAAATAAGGATGTTTTTTGTAAATGTATTACATACCTGTTTGTGGCTCAAAATAAATTAAAAAAAAAATCATTTCACTCTGGTAAAGCGCCTGTAAAAAGATTCATACAAATAAACATTTCAACTCCATTGAATATGTATTGTTTGCAAGTTTCAACATAATTTTAATAGCAATGTATGATATGTACAACTTTATTTATGTAACGTTTAAAAATCACTTTCCAATTAATGGCTTCTATGATGGTACATAGAAATTAATAACATTAATTCACTATTTATTAAAAACAATGACACTTTTTATACATTATGGCACGCATATTTATAGCTATTGAATAACACTGTTATGTTAAAATAATATACACTTTTGCTATTAACAGCTATTAAATTATTTATTATCAATACTTACCTGCATAATCCCTATCCGACTGCTCCCTTGACTGCACCTAAACGCCTTCTCCTAAAATAGCAGCAACAAGTTAACTATGGCGCCAATTGACATTGTAAACACGCAGGTATTTATTAATATGAAATTAAAGGACAACATTGGAATAAATAACAACAATAACAAGTTCACAGATTATGCTTATTACTTGATTGTAATTTTGATATTTTTTTATTGAACAGGAGGCAAACGAGCATACGGTTCCTCAGAAATGCGTTGCCGGCCCTTCAAAAGTGTGTACGCTCTTTTTTTTAGAGACGCCAGGTCAAACGTTTTCTCGTATGTGGCAAAAAATGATGACAGAATCGAACCGTGGAAGACCTCCAATCATCCAGGAGGTGAGGATGAAATTAGGAGTTCCGCCGAGATGTACAGTGGTGGAACTCAGCCGCAGTAACAAGCACACAAACAACTCATCAGAACACTCCCCGTGATGCAAGCGGTAGAGAATGCAAAGAGTTGCCGCATCTCTACGCATCTCATTTACTTTTCAGTAGCATGAAGATGAGCTGGACTGCCATTGACGACGTTTTATCCATCAGCAAGTAAGGCTTTGCCTATAAACATTGAGGCCTGTAGGTAATTGTAAGCTCCTTGTTGGAATGTAATTTAAACCACCTTGTCTTCAAGCTCTGATATTGAACTATCTTTATAATTAAAAAATGGTTCACAATTTCATTAATTTACGGTTCTGTTATAGAGCGTATTAGAAAATCTGAGTCTATTTCTGCGTAATATTATTCTTCGCCGTCATATTTTTTTATAGTTCCTTATACTTAAAGGTTTTCTAGACAGATCCACCAAAGGCCAATGGTCAACATACTTTGAACTTGGCCCGATTAGCCGGCGACCTCGGCGATCTCCGATGGTCACGCTGCACCATACGCCATGAATACAATAGCCCTGCCCTGTACCAGAACGACCCATTTGGCTAGGAGGATACCTGTACGTGGTTGGCATACTATTGGCATTTGAGTCTAATATATTAGTATAGTATATACATTTAAGTAAGTTTACATTAGTGTGTGGACTGATTAGTGTATGTGTTGCCTTCCGATCTGAAGGGTGTAGGTTCAAAACCTGCCACGTACCAATGCTTTCGAATTTTCGACATTATATTGTACGTTTATCCGATGTTCTGAGGGTGAAGAAAAACATCCTGAGGAAACTAGCACACGCCTACGTAAAAATTTAAAGTTTGTGCGTGTACGACTAGGTCCTTACGGGTAGGCTCGTGCCCCTCGGTGGGGACATTGCAATGAGCTGATGATGATGATATTATATTATGTTATTTTTTATCTCGCCGCACCATTTTGTTCTCTTTCTGTATGCTCAAAGGTTAAATGGTAGAGAATGCTGCTCGGCATTAAGTTCGCCTCTGTACATTTTATGTAGTGTTCATTAAAGTTTAAGATAAATTATTTAATTAACATTGACTATTTCTGATTGAGTGGGAACTTTAATCTCTTTTTATTCGGTTCGTACATAGGTTTACAACTTAAAAAATTAACGGCAAAGAGCAATTAATTTAATTTAGCGTTTCTAAAAATATATTTGTATTGCCAAAACAAAATTTTATAACAGAAGACAATGACCCCTTAGGTTAAACCAGCACACGCAAACCATGCTGCAAACACATTAATATTAATAATAGGTTAATATTCCTATTTACGAGTCGAGAGAGAGTTATTTAATTCTCCGCGCCAGTACCCTACTGATTGCTGTTAACAGTGCTAGTGCTCGAAGAAGGGCACCACACATACAGTAACATGCCAGGATCACAAACCACACATACCTACATGTCTAGCTTGTTAGTAACTACCTTTGACGACCTTTTTGGTGTTATGTTTGAGACGTTGGCTCTTGGAGTATATATAATTCTACTATTGATACTCTAAGCGTTGGCTACTACCCCTAGGGGTTCGGTGCTCGATCCATGTGTGTGCATGAACATGTCTGTTTGTATTGGTTCGGGTGTTTCTATGTATAACATGTATGAATTTACAAAAAACAATGTATATAAGTATGTGTAATAAAAATAATTTGTAGTGCTTTTTAACGCACCGTTCGAAATTCTATAACTGCGCCCTATAAGGTATAAGCAGTTATACGTAGAAAACTCATAGACCAATACAAACAGACATGTTCATGCACACAAATGGATCGAGCACAGAACCCCTGGGTGTAGTTGCCAACGTCTCAACTATTACACCAAATGGGTCGTCAAAGGTAGGTACTAACAAGGTACTGGCATGTAGGCACACACAAATGTTTACTGCCTGTGGTCGAACCCGGAATCTTTGGTGTAGTAGAAAGAAATAAAGAAAGAAAAAACATTTATTGGCCACAAGGAGCACAAGTAATAGAATATAAACAAGAAAACTTACAAATAAACATAAAACAGAACCCAGTGGCCAATCAGGTACAAGCCTCAGAAAACGCTGCAGTAGTTTAACATACTGCAGCACTGATATTCTGGCTGTACCTGTGGCGAGTGAGTGGGATAGATGAAACAATAATACAAAGTCAACATAAAAAAATCATTCGATACACTTAAAAACAGAATAACCATAGTTACACACACAAAAAAGACAATAGGATAGATAAAAAAAAACTGAGATGGGGGGAAGGAAACAGCGCTATTTCACCTGACAGAAATTAAATTATGTGAGACAGAACGCAACCGTTTCCGACCACACCCATAGATTAGAAAAAATAAAAAGTCTACGTTTGCCACGTCTTCAGCTTTCACACACAATAAACATTACAATCTACTTTAGTTTTACAAAGCTCACGTCTCAACCATAACACTAAATGGATCGTCAAAATTTATGTTTATGTGTTTTGATTAAAACAAATCTGCTAGATTATACAAGCATTCATATCATACAATACATTTTCTAGAAATTTTGTCACTATATATTTGACTCCAACTAGTAGCAACGAACTTGTTGGCCTTCTACTGTTTATCTATATCAATTAAACTATCGAGTACGTACTTAATTTTTAAGTGGATTACGCTTTGTCCCATTCCTTTTATTTATATTTCTTTATACGTACACGTCAAATGGTTAGGTATTATTTAGTCAGAGCCATATGCACTCGCCACTTGCCCGGTGAAACTGAAGGCCATCTGCGGCTAACAGCAAAAAAACACCTATAACCTCCAATGATATCCGGTAAATATAAAGGTAGACACGCCACCCGTGCCTCTAAAACGAACCGCCAAAGAGTATACAGTTGTAGGCTCTTTGTTTAGCTAAATGTACGCTCATTCGAAATATGTATATGTGTGCTGTCGCTGCATTTGGAACACCTTTTTCGGTTATTTTGTGAGCATATCACGAATCTATACTTATAACATCATTGATCACCTCCACAGATTTCCCAATCCGATGTCTGTGATCACCTCGCAACTTATTGCAATATTTTATCATAACCAAGGACAATATCCACACAGTACTCTCATCATTAATAAAATTTTAATACCTAGTTGGTTTGTTATAGTCATCATCATCAGCTCATTAAACGTCCCACGAGGACACGAGCCTACGTATAGGGTGATTAGGCCTTAGTCTAGGGTTGCCAACTTTTTTTAGCAGAAATAAAGTATATCTGATTTTAAAGGAGGTAAAAAAAGAGTATGCACTTATAAAAGTATCATTTTATTTTTATCTTATAAGAGTATCATTTATTTTTGTCTTTTAAAAGGTATTTTTTAGTACTTCTTGCGCAATAACAAATTTCATTATTTGAAAGGTATTGAATGAGTCTAAACATTCTAACTCTAAATTATATAATATCAAGAGCTCATTTTTGATTAATTCATGAAGCTCTGTTCTCTTCTTCGCCACTTTACATTCATGACCGAAAAATAACTCTTTCTGTAAATGCTGAAGTGGCGGGAACAGAGAAAATATAGGTAATATTTTTTTTAAACAATCAAATTCTTGAGGACATTTTTAAAAATATATTGTCATTTTTCAGCGGTGCATTTTTGTATAAAGTCTGCGTATTAAACATTCGGCTTCGAGCAATTTTAAAATTGATACTTCTGAATATAAAGTATCCATGTCTATGTTTAGCTT
>PQWD01001293.1:20205-72322 GCA_019425675.1 Leucinodes orbonalis
CCCCATACATTGAACTGAATCTCAAAAATTTTTTACATCGAACCCCCCCGTGTGGAATAGTTTGCGCGAGAGACGCCTCCAAAGTTGAAAAAATTGTCCCCCTCTAATTTATAAACTATGGGGTTCATAAAATCGAATACAAATTATGATGTGCATAACCATAAAATCTAACAACGAAATTTAGTTTGAACGAATTCTGGTGAGTAGTTTTTTTTTATACGTCAAAAACTGTGAACCACTATTTTTTTTATTAAAGCTGTAGTAGGTGCCTAATTAAATAAAAATTACTTTATTTTATGTTACTAGCTGCTGCGGAATCCTCCACGGGCGATTCCAACTCGCGCTTGGCTAATTTTTTTCAATTGACATCACATGCCTGCATTTGATATTTACTGACTGGAGACGGAAAATGCCATCGTCACTCGTCAGTATCTAATCTACGTAGTCGGTAACATGTTTAGCTATATACAATTAATGGCAATTGTTTCAAACATTCGTCTTTATAGTAGGTAACAGTACAATTCTAAGCGCCCATGGACAATACAATGGTAACGTATGAACCGAAAGGGCTGAAAATTTTATTAGGGACTTACAAACGATGTTTTTTCGTAGTTTCAATTCAAATGCCTTGTAAATAGGCTCAAAGTTACCTAACGAGCTATCAAGAACACTATGTTGCCTGTTACCGAACGCGGCTCGAAATCAGGAAAGAGAAGAAAGTTATTGGCACATAGGATTAGCAAGCTGAAGTGGTATTGGACAATGCTGAATTGAATGACTGAAATGCAAAAGGTCATAACACTCCGATTTCACAGGACAATATCTGGCATTGCGGTGTGTTCCTTCATAGACGACTTAGAACCGAGTCTACCACCCTTTGAAAATGATGACCGTTTACTACGAACATAAACTTAGTAGTAATTGAGATGCTGCATTTTATAACTGGAAACGAAGTGTTTTCAGTCATAGAATGCAACATCTTAACCCGTCGGACGTATGACCTAGTTAAGGTGGCAAGTAGCAGATGGATCTCAACTACTAAATCGGCCCGCCTGGAAATCATTAGGGGAGGCTGAAGTCACTTTTTTATTAACGATTCGATTATCAGCATCAGCTTATAACGGCCCATTGCAGGCAACGGCGGATCCAGAGGGAGGGTCATGGGGATAATTACCCCCCCCCCCCTGAGCTATTTTTAAGTACTATACTAACGTACTTTAACAAAATACCTTATTAGTTCTTAACTTGACTACTACTATGTAACCCCCTCCTGGTGCCTAACCTGGATCCGCCCTTCATGATCAGCTCATTAAACGTCCCCACCGAGGGGCACGAGCCTTAGTCGTCCACGCAGGCCCAGTGCGGATTGGGCGACTTCACACACAACCTTCGAATCTCTTCGCAGGTGTGCATGAAGGTTTCCTCACGATGTTTTCCTTCACCGTAAGAGCGTCGGATAACGTACATATAATTTCGAAAATTCGAAAACACATTGGTACGTGTCGGGATTTGAACCTCAGCCCTCCCGGTAGGAAGGCGACAGTCCACACCATTGAACCACCGACGATAGGCCCTTTCAATAACATAGCCTTGGGAAGACTGAGCTGTAACACACTACGCAGGCCTTATGCGAATTTTTCGTTCTCCATGTTTTTATTAATTTTGTTCATCTATACTAATATATAAAGCTGAAGAGTTTGTTTGTTTGTTTGTTTGAACGCGCTAATCTCAGGAACTACTGGTTCGATTTGAATAATTCTTTCAGTGTTAGATAGCTTATTTATCGAGGAAGGCTATAGGCTATATATCATCACCATAGATTTCCCAATTCCGATGTATGTTATCATTACGCTACGAGTAATAGAAGCGGTGCAGTAATGAAAAATGTTTCAAAATCGGAGGTATTTTTTCATACTTGGAGCTTCCGCTGCGTACGCTGCGTAAACGGTTAAAGTTACACAAAAGTCATGTATGAGAGTATTGTTCTCCTTTTAAAGGTCTACAAAAAAGTCCGCGACAGCATATGTCTATCTTTTAAGGTTAGCTCACTATAACATATTTTTTGCTAATAAAAAATTCTGAAATTGACCCCGAAACCTTTAAAGTTGGAGGGAGGGGAAATCCCTCCTCCTCCTCCCTATAGTGATAAATGAAAGTACCGTGTTATCCCGAATTTAATGCGAGCGAAGCCGCGGGCAAAAGCTAGTTTGTAATATAGGTTACATACCAGGTTATCAGACTGCGGTTAAATGGTATCGCCACAAAGTTTGCATTTCCCACACTCCCCAATATTTCGTGACGTTAACTGATAGGGAACCATGAAGGTTGAAAAACATGAATGCTATAGTAGGTAAATAAGAATACGAAATACATTTTATCATTTACACCTGTACTTGAAATGTTCCAATCCATAGATATTATTGACAACAAAAATAAAGAAAGACATGTTTATTTATGTAGTAGAATAAGTACTAAAGTCTTACATCTAAGGATGCATAAAAGGTATGCCGCTCAGCATGAGGCATGGTGGAGAATTACGCTGGTCTTACGAGAGATTGAACATAAAAGTATATAGTGCACTGTTATATATGTAAAAGTGGGTAGATATAAGTTTTGGTGCGCGGCTGCGTCCCCACCGTCTGACAGATATTAAATTAGTGTTTCTAGCTACGCTGTTTGATTAACGTTTCTCCCGAACACAAACCCAACACTTAACTTAGAACTTATGAAACTCGTATAAATTTAGCTGCGTTTGTATGTACTTTAACCTCATACGAACATGAGGGATGTTGGATAACTGATTATCTGAACTATCTACGATCTCCCAAAACAACTTCTTTGCGTACATTTTTTATGGAATTACAACATTATGACGTCAGCTTAGATTATATTATCAGCTGCCGCCCTTTTATACCATTTTTGTAAATAAAGGTATCTAATGTGGATAGTTATAATAGTTTGAGGTAGACCTATTTGGTGTTGCGATTGAGGGGTCAGCCGCAACACCAAGGGTTCCGGGTTCGATTCCCGGGCAATACAAACATTTGTGTGCATGAACATGTCTGTTTGTAATGGTCTGGGTGTTTTCTATGTATAATATGTATGTATTTACAAAAAAAAAGTATATATGTTTATCCGTTGTTTAGTACCCATAATACAGGCTTCACGCTTAACTTGGGGCTAGATGGCGCTGTGTGAATGTCAGTAGATATTTATTATTTATTTATGTATTGGGAATTGAGATGTGAGCTATGACATGACAAGCGTTTTTGAAAATTAGAAAAAGTAAGTCGCTACTTATAAAACGATCGAAAAAAATAGTTCCCTCCCAATTTTGTCTGTTGCAGGTAATGGCTATGGCAATTATAGGTATTTCATGATGTACCATACGGAATATTTAACTAAAAATATGTGTCTGTTTTGTGTTCTGTTACTGTTAAACTGGCACAAATACAATATCTGTTTATATGTATGTTGATGTGTAGGTACGTATATATGTGCATTATTCAAGGCAAACAATTAACAGATAATAATAAATTTCAAGTGGAATAAGTAAATAAAATGATAAACATTTAATAACTATGTTTGAACGAACGCGAATCCCTTAGTTAGAAGTCAGAAGATATCATAACAGGTTCATTGTGTTTTCGTATAAAATTGAAGTTGAAATGTGAATCCTTTCAAACCATTCCTATTTACATACGTGTAACAAATTCAAAATTAATATGTACAAACATAATTCACGGTGGAAATTTAAGTTATACTTATAAAGTAGGTAATACGTGTAAGAATTTCCGAAAACAGTTTGTAAGAAATATAGGAATAATATTATTCCGTCCACTTGTGTATTACTAATTGACAGTTAAATTTCCTCAACTCTTAACTATTATATTCTTAGATGCGAAAATTTTACACGAAAACTCCATGAATTTAGGGTCATTAACCATAACATAATATAGGTATTTATCCGCTCGAACGTAGCACGCGCGTAAACAATAGATTAATCTATTGTTTGTTGTGATTTTCCATCCATGTTATTAAATAACTATTACAATGATTAATTATAATGAAGCTAACAACTGATAAAGTATTCGAGTTTAACTTAAATGTCTCTTAACTCGTATGCAGATCAGGTAGATATGAGGTCAAGTGTCCAACCTCGGAAACAGCGTGTTACCTGTAGCATTATAATTCCCACGACAATCGGACTTGTCTGTTATCAAATATAAAGTTGCCTTACTATTGCGAAACATACCTACATACCTGCTTGATTATATAACTAAAATTTAACTATGTATTCAACTGCGCATTATTCTTATAGGAAATTCTTTTTTACATAAGCATAAACCCAAATAAATAAGATATAAAAATACATATTGGTTAAAAACATGCCTCTTCCGCTCTTTTCAAAGTAATTCCGGCTTAGTAAAGATTCATTGTTTTCTTATCGAAGTTAATACAATAGATCCTTTTCAAAATTCTCGTAACTATTTCCGATAACTGCACAAAAACGGTGCAACTTTTTCAAATAGCATCTCGATGCGCGGTCTTTAACAGAGTACAATGCGGTTAGTTAAAATATCATCGTCGGAGTTCCTAATACAAAAGTAAACAGCGTTGTCGCGAATTCGGTCGCGTGTTATTGTTTTGTTCGGCGCTGGCAAAACGTTAGGATTCTGCTGCGGATAGTCAGTTCGGACCGCGTCGCAGCTGAGATTGACAGCTAACACTGACGTACGCGCAATATTTGTTTGGTGCGAAATGTCATCTAATATAAATAACGAAAAATGCCAAAATGATAGTAAACTGAATGGTTTCAGTGGTTTTACGGATAAAAGTTTAGTTCCATTAAACGGCAGGTATAGGTCGAAAAGTTTGTCGAGTGATAAATTGAACGAGGCGAATGCAGATCGGGCGGCGATCTTGGAGGATGTTGAGGCGCATCATATAGCTGCTAAATCGGAAACTCCTGGCTGTTTAGTACAAAACCGGATGATGGATCAAGGCTCCCAACATAAAGTTAACGGGTAAGTAATAAATTTAATATCTGCGAGTATTTCGCTACAATATTATCACCTGATTGACCTTTGACAGTACTCGGTGCATCAAATGCGTTTAAACTGAGGTACATTCATATTAAAACCTTATGCATTAATAAATTATCAGACCTGATTTCACGTGAATTTTTTATCGTAGGAAAACAATCCATTTGTAAATAGAGATAGATTTACTTATCCACTTAAGGTAATAAATATTCTGGTATAATTTATAAATGTTTTTTTCGCTTGCTTTATCTTTAAATACTATTTGGATTCTAAGTATTCTATATTTGTATAAATAGGTACCAACATAAACTTAACTTAAATAATAATTTATTTGATTTAAAAATGTGTGAATGTCACTGGATATTTATATTTATTTATTTAAAAAAACACTTCTTTGATTTCTATGGTTCTCATACCATGTATATGTTAAAATAATAATTCTTTTTTATGACAAGTTGTTTTCATCAAACTTTTATATATGACACAGTTGCACAAATCCCACATTTCATATTTCCAATTTCAATATTTAATTATGGAATACGGGTCTTTAACCTATTTGGTATTAACAAACATCTATTTTATAGTGTTACTTATCTTATCATTATTTCTGTGAAGCCTGTGAAGTTAATACAAGTATTAACTTAACACAAGGATATCATTTAGCCGCAGCAACTTTGGGAATTCTGAAATACTTTTGTAAGTTTTACTTCAATCAAAAATGCTATATTCTCAAATTCTAAAGTTTGTTTATCTATAAAGGAAGTATATATATAACAGTTCACTGTCTTTTTCCATAATTTGATTCAGATAATATACATTGGCTACAGCTTTAAGGTGATGTACATTATTGATTAACAAGTTGAAAATTCAACTATAACTTTTAAATCAATATGAGTACTGTTACATTACATGTTGGGAATTAATCATATTTAAAGTATTGCAAATTTAACAACAATCAAAGTCTGCAATAAAACATAGAAGCAAATATAATTAAAATTATCAAGCTTTTGATTTATGATGATTAAGTGAAACTATTGAATTTAAAATTGCATTAAATTGATATGGCTACATGAAATGATTATCCCTGAATTGGCATTTGGTTATTATAAAATTTACTTTTTAGGGTGACTATAATTTTGAGTTATTGCCTTAGAAAATACTAGACACATTGTGTCAATTTCCCATATCTCCATTAAAGGGTTGGGCAAACAGTAAAATATCTTTATTAATATGTTAAAAGTTTCACAATCTCACACATTAAAAAATAATGTCATATTTTAAAACCAGGTTAAGTTAAATTATTGAAAATACTGTAGTGGAGATGCAATGTGGGAACCGGGAGACTGAATTAAAACACATATATTGAGTGCACTCTGGTATAATGTCTATCAAATAACTTACAACTACGCTTATATACTAACTTATGTCTATGTTATGTTACGGGGTTCGGTTTCCGCACTTAGTCCGTGAAGTGGACCATTGTGCGTGAGCCATGGCGGCCTTCTGTCATTCCAGCCAGCCCACCTCCCTCCAAAAGCAGATAAGTCTTCCCGGTCTCCTCAGGGCATCCGCGACTGTTACCGGTGAGCCGATAGTCTCCCTGCGTATCTGGGCTACGCCTGTGCACCTAAGAAGCACATGCGCCACCGTTTCCTCCTCTTCCATGCACGCTCTGCACAGAGGACTGTCCGTGATACCTATTGTGTAAAAGTGTTTGTTTAGTGCGCAGTGTCCAGTGATGATCCCCGTCACCAGTCTGAGGCTATTTCTGTCCATCCGTAGAAGACGTCTAGACAGTTTCCTATCCAGGGATGGCATGGCCTCCCTGAATTGCCTGCACCCTGGTGTCGAGTTCCACCACTCCGCTGCTAGTGTCTGTGTGTGGTTTCTTAGCCAGTTCTTAATGATGATGAATGGATTGGTATTATTGGTTCCGGTCCGATGGCTTTGGAATTTGAGCCTCGTCTCGCCAGCTCGTCCGCTGCATCGTTACCGCGTGATCCACTGTGTCCTTTGATCCACTGTAGTGTCACCTTATTCCTGCTTCTCACCGAAATGCGTTCTAGGGCATTATGGCATTCTAGTATCAATTTGGAAGTAAGAAGACTTTTCTTTAGTGATTGGAGTACGGAGGCACTGTCGGAGAGTATCCGTATGTACGAATCTGTGACTCCTCTGGTCTCTACGGCTTGTGCCGCTAGTAATATACCTCCGCCTGATATAATTGCTAAGCATACCAAGGGGTCTGGTTATCTTTATATTGAGTTCATCGGAGAAGACTCCGACACCTGTACCGTTGTTTGTTTTTGATCCATCCGTGTAAACTCTTAGTTCGTTTATACCCGAGTGGTCATGTCCTTCTGGTATAAGTTCTATGTGTAGTGCTTTTGAAAGCAGTGTGTTTTTAGGATTCTGTCGCACGTTGCCGCCATCATTGGCTGTATTTTGATGGCATCCTCCCTTATGTGGGTGTGTTTAATTCTGGCATCCTTTCTTAGGACACCCGATAGTTCCAGTCTGAATGTTGCTAGTGTAGCTTCCTCCCTTACTACAATCTGCAGGGGTGGTAGTCCCAGCATTGCTTGAGGGCAGCAGTAGGTGATGTTTTCATGCTGCTGGTAATTGCTACGCAAGCATATCTTTGTAGCTTTTCTAGTTCTTCTGGGCTGTATTCAAGTTTTCCTCGGCCACCACACTATAGAGCCATATGTGATGACCGGACGGATAACGTGGTATACAGCCAGTAGGTAATTTAGGACTTATTCCCCAATTTCTGCCTAGCAGTCCTTTGCATGCCATAGCGCAATGCTAGCCTTCGTCATGATGTATTCTGTGTGTTTAGCCCAGTTGACTTGTTTGTCTAGGTAGATGCCCAAGTATTTGGCTTCTGTTGATAGTTTCAGAGTTGACCCAAAAAAATGCGGTAGTTGCATACCCATGCATACCGCAATAATACGGTATGTCTATGTGTGAGGGAGGTTGACCATACACACTACACCACCCCCGTGATTTGAAACAAAAAAAACATCATTGAATGTTTTTTTTTATTAGATTTACCAAAATGTTTATTAGGGAATGTCCAGAAAAAATCGTTATACTTATTTTAAATTACAATCAACATTTATTATTAAAAATACGAAAGAAAGAAAAAATCCTAGTTCAAAATGCCTTAGTAAAATAGTAAGTAAATTTATTTTATTTCTAGATATATAACCTCTATTATATACATAAATAGGTTCAGCAGACAGGTCCTTTAAATTAAGGTCAATTAAATTTATTTTAACGAAAACTTTATACAAAATAAAATTTTGACAGTAAACATTTTAGGTATAAACAATCAATAAAACTATCTACTCGTTTCTAATCATGTATCTAAAAATTACAGTCAGATAAAAATTCATAAAAAAAAACAACTACCTATCTATCATTACCATTTCTCTATTTATTTTTATTTGAAAACAATCTCAATAAACACTACTCTTTTAAAATCATCATTTGTATAATATCTATTTCCTTCACATCACTTTCTCGGCACAACACACTCATCACTATATCCTTATTCCTTTATTCTCATTCTTGGTACATTATAATTATACCTCTTTGGGTATTTTTATTGGGCCGACCGGTCCCTTAATATCACATAATCATTTGGTACATTTAATTAAGTCAATTTTTCATTGACATTTTAGTCATAATTATCTACTGCACCACGCAGCTTTATTTTTAGGGGCATGTTTTAAGATTTCATAATCTCCCAACTATTTTCACGGAGAGAAGCTCGTCTACACCATGATCAAATAAAGGATCTGTCACCCTATATTGTACCTTGTCTCTCTTTCTTCAACCTATCGCAGTCCACTGCTGGACATAGGTCTCCCCCATTTTGCGCCAGATATCCCAGATATGAGTATTGTACCTTGTACCATTATAAAAATAATAATCTTTACTTTAAAAACCAGTCAACTTCATTTAAGACATCTAAGGTCTCCAACAGATATATTTATACTTTTACCTATCTAATTTGTGGCCACAATTCTAAAAGAAAAAATATTTCTTAAAATACATTTTAAAGTATTACATTTTTTAAAGTTACCAAAAAAAAAGAACTATCACCACACCGTATTATTAGTTTATCTCACAACACAAACAACACTCACTAATGCCCGGGCTGCATCCTTGTATTTAAATCAGCCCAGCTGCACTAACCTTTCACTCCGACGCTCCCGGCAGCCAGCAGCTTCGTACATCATTCGCCATGAGCATCAATATCTGATTTCTTTAAAAATTCTTCGCAATAGAGCTCGCCATCAGTTCCCCTTATTGTTTCAATATAATTCCCAACTCTTACACGCAGCGCTGCCAAAAGGCAGCACTGGCAGGGTCGCCATGCAATGTGTACGATTTATTGTTGAACGATTTTAGAAAAAATCGTTCAACAACCTTAGCTGTTTATTGTTACATTCAAGACATATTAAACATTTTAAATAATAAAAAATACGCCATTGGACTTCTACTCGATATGACAAAGGCTTATGATAAAGTTCAGTTTAAAATATTATTAGATAAACTTTACGGAGTCGGTATTCGTGGGTTAGCCCATGGGTGGTTCAAATCATACCTAGAAAACCGGCAACAATATGTAGAAATAGACCATTTCGATGAAAATACTAAAACAATTAGCACTGTCAGATCAGAACCGCTGACTATGTGCCAGTCCATTCCTCAGGGAACTGTCCTTGGCTGTGTACTATTTTTGATTTATATAAATGACCTTCCTAAAATAATTAATGAAAAGTGCGTATTATTCGCCGATGACATCTCCCTATTAATAAATTGTAATAATAATGATAATCTTAATGAAACACTTTTTGACATTTTTAATAATATTGAAAATTGGATGAATGATCACAACCTAGAAATAAATTATAAAAAACAAAATTAATGCAGTTTCGGCCATACCAAAAACCTCAATTGGAAATAAATTTTTGCTATAAAAACCACAATTTTGAATGCGTTAGCAGTTTCAATCTATTAGGCTTAAACATAGATAATCATATAAATTGGAAGTCACACATACAAAAGTTAAAAACAAAGTTAAGTTCATTTATTTACGGTCTACGAGAGCTTAAAAAAACAACTGACAAAAAACCGCATTATCGGCATACTACGCTTATGCTTACGGATGGATCCAATACGGAATTATACTCTGGGGAAATAGCACGGACGTAAATGACATTTTTGTTCTACAAAAAAAATGCGTACGAGTAATTGCCAATATTAAAGAAGGTGAGAGTTGTAAACCGCATTTTATAAATAACAATTTACTCACACTATCTAGCGTTTACATCCTGGAAATATGTAAATTTGTAAGGAAACACCCCCAATTTACCCAAAAACAAAGCGATCAACACGATCGCCGCTATCCATCCAGATACAAGCACAAACTCGTGATGCCACGATCAAAGTTACACATGCACAGCCAGGGCCCCAATTCTATGTGTGTAAGAATTTACAACAAATTGCCAGATACAATTAAAGACGAGGAAAACTATTCTAAATTTATAAACAAATTGAAAGTAATGTTAATAGAAAAATGTTATTACACAATAAATGAATTTCTGGAAACAAAAATATTTTAATAATTAATAATAAAAAAGGGAATTATATTAAAGATCACTAATTATTTTCAATCCGATCAGTACAAGTATTTTATAACCTGAATTTAAATGATTGTTTATAATAGATTTATATATGTATTTAAATGATTACTCATAAAGGTATAATCAATAAAATATACTATTTTTTTATGCACTTGGAAATTACTACTAATTAAATACAATTACTCTTAAATATATTCGTGAATTTATTTTAATTTGTTTTGTTATTGATCTGCATGTACAACATATTTTGTAAATGTTTTTAAAAGTAAAATGTATTGTTGTTGTGCCCTTCAGGGTCCACGTGTGAACTGTTATTACAAATGTACACCTTTTAACTTCATGTGGTATGCAATAAAGAATTGTGAATTGTGAATTGTAACACCGGGCAGCCAGCAATTTCAATAGTCCAGGAGCATTTTGATACTCTTCGATCCGCATTTTGGTAGTGATTCGTTTTACTAATTTTTACTTCATTCTTAACTACGCGGCAGCCTGCAGATTTTCGCATCCTTAATCACGTACCACTCCCGGCAGCTCACAATAATGTCCTTTTCTTTGAATCCGTTCAGCCATGACTTTATTTCGCCTTTAGTATTTTATTTGAACTCCTGTACTCTTGCACATTAATTGCAAAGCCTACTGAAATATTGATAAATAAATTAAGATTGTTTTAATGAATATTTAATGAAGACTAAAGAGAAGTGATTAAACTTGATACCACAGATTTCCTAATACAGGAGATAGGGCAAGCCGCGTTTTTAAGTGCGACAAATGTAAGCTCAACGAGCATACACTGGCTGCTAGTTTACGCCATGTGAGACGAGTTAAGACGCATGAATATTAGAAGAAATTACCGTTTTATCCCAAAATGCCATCCTGTGCAATTGTGACATGCCATCCTGTGCAATTGTGACATGCCATCATCGCAAGGAATCAGTAAATTTACCAAGAAAATATAATAACTTTTCACAGGTAAAGAAATTGCGACACTGGACTGCCTATAAACTTGGCGGCTTGTCCAGTCTAATTGTATATTCGGATGTCTGTGCTTGATACCATGATCCTACATCACTTGTTAGTAGTATTACTTTATGATACTATTTTCAAGGAAATTAGTGTACTGCAATGAATTGTAGTACTTTGAGTACATGATGTAATGCACTATGCAATAAGAATAAAATAGGTATTAATAATATTTATTTCAATATAACAAATAGTAGGCTTTACTTAAGTAATTTAATGTTTTAGCAAATTAGTGAATTTTGATGATAATTAGTCAAGATATTTTTTTAGAACAATAGTATTCTAAAGAACGTTAAATTTTAAATTTAAATTGGGGCTGTATTAAATTTCCATCATATTGTATAACACAAAGGATTTTAAAAAAAGTGCTGCGAATTAGAGGATATTATTAAATTTGCATTAATTTCACGGCGAGCGTTAGCAACAAAAATTAACAATGCGTGTCGAATCAACACACCATAGAAGTGTAACATACATCTATTACACCACTTCAGTTTTGCATCGTCCAAGTAAACTCGAAAATTTATATGTTTTTGCAATCGATAAGCGTCGGTGGCTCAATGGTGTGGACTGTTGCCCTCCTACCGGGAGGGCTGAGGTTCAAATCCCGCCACGTACCAATGTATTTTCAAATTTCGGAATTATTTGTACGTTATTCGACGCTGTTTAGGTGAAGGAAAACATCTTGAGGAAACCTGCGCACGCATGCGAAGAGATTCAAAGGTTGTGCGTGAAGTCATCCAACCCGCACTGGGCCCGCGTGGACGACTAAGGTCTAAACACCCTATACGTAGGCTCGTGCCCCTCGGTGGGGACGTTCGATGAGCTAATGATAATAAAGCTAAGAAGAACTCGAAAATGTCAATCTACCGATTCCCTCCGATTAAATAATGTAATGTAATTTTTCAATATTTCATAAAATGTTCGGGAAACCTGTCCCTTAGGAAAAGAAGACTCGTTATTTAGGTGTAGTTTTCAGACAGTAGGCTCAACTTTGGAGCACACATTAAGACAATACGCGACCGAGCTGCCTTCGCCTTCATCCGATTGCACAGTCTTTTGCACGCTCGTAGCAAATTAGTCCCTTAGAAATAAGGTGAGAATTTATGCAACGTGCATTAGACCAATCATGACTAACGATAGCGTAGTATTTGAGATTACAGAGTCTACAGAAACCACGAGCGCCCTGTGGCTCTATCGTAATGAAAATCTTCATATAGACTTCATATAGGCTGCTGACAATTGCGCAGTTTTAATAGTTAGTCTCCAAATTTTGACTCCTGAACATAGTATCCCTAATTGCCCGATCTGCTACTACTACTACAACTATCCAACATGAGCAAACAACCACGCCTTTACGCAATCCCGCAAACGTAGACGTCCCCGGGACGTACTCGACGATCCGATCTCTGTCGCCACCGCGGCGGACAAAGCGCGTAAAGCATCTAGGACACACGCAACACTTCCAGACCGAGATTCCGCCACCGCCGTCGGGGCCTTCGTCGCGAGTCCCTGTTTGTTCGACCAGTCTCTATTCGTGTTACCGGTACGTACCCGATCGCTTTTCTCCCCAAGCTTTCAGCTTACCTAGCCCCCCTGCGACACCCTAAGGCTCGTTGCAAAATTTAAATAGGGCAGAGACCATGTGCTATGTAAACTATATCTTGCATTATCACTCATCTCTATCTCTATCATCTAAGCGCTATTTTTTTTTATAATTAGTTTGAATGCGTTTGACTGCCATCTCATCTGATGGAAAGTGACGATGCAGCCTAAGATGTATAACGCGAACTCAAATAATGCCGATTCACTCTTGCCTTGAAAACCCCTAAATTGTATGTATCGGGAAACACAGACGCAGGAAGGTCATTCCACTGCCTTGTAGTTCGGACGATGAATGAACCGAACTTTTTGGTACGAATGGGCGGTATATCGACGACAAAGGGGTTGAATCGCTCCCTACTACGAGTTGTCCGATTAAGAAATGGTGCTGGAGGAATTAAATTGTGCAATCCCAACGCACACTCTCCGAAATGCAACCTGTAGAACACGGACGGACACGATACTAAACTATTAAAAACAATTTAATTAAAATATTGTTATTAAGAAAAAATATCCAACGTCCACCGATCACGCAGTTTCACCCAATCCCAATTTAGTATGGCTACTTAACAACTGATAAACATACGTGTTTCCTTTTTTTGTAAATACATTATTTACATTGAAACACCCAGAGCAATACAAACAGACATGTTCATGCACACAAATGTCTCTACTACTTAGGTATCGAACGCGCAACTTAGCTAAATAACCGGGCATAGGAGACCTAACATCTGTTGTCTCGGGTGTAGGGCGCGGTTCGGCATTGATGGAGGATAATAACTGTCTATCAGTTGTTGGTCTCCTTTAATGCCGCCCTGTCATGGTGTGGCGTATCACTTACAACCAGGTGAGCGTCCAGACCGTCCTGTACACTTATAACATTGAAAAAAAGTTAAATCTTATTGTATTTACTATTAAAATCGGGTAATCATAACTCTATAAAATAACTATTACATGGTTGCCTTATCGTAAAATGGTTGTGCATGGCCGTGACGTTATACTTTTTATACAAATTGCTGCATCAAATCAAACCAACAAGTATCAGCCTAGTTTATAATCAGACCTTTTTTCCTATCTTTAAAATATAATACGATTAACAAAAGATGACCACTGCGCTGAAGTCATTTTTGGTCCCTTTTTCATATGCGGGGAGCGGTGACACCGGAAATTCTTGTATTATTTTGTTTGCTTTTTTTCAATATCACATTTCATATCTCTACTGTTTAATTATCATTAAAATGGTCATCAATTTACGCTTTGTGCCATTTCATCTTTCGTGAATCGCACTATACACATACAAGGAACAATGATCTACGCGAAGTGTCATTTGATCACCATTGTTACTGCTGCAAAAATGCTGCGGGACTCCATTTATGTTATAAGTGTACAAGACGGTCAGGACGCTCACTTGATGGTAAGTGATACTCCTGACCATGACAGAGCGGCATTGAAGCAGACTAACAACTGATAGACAATTATTATCCTCCATCAATGCCGCTCTGGGCCAGACACCCGAGACAACATTTACGGGAACATATTTCACGGGACGATATCTGGCACTTCGGTGGTACCTACCTAGACGACTCAGTACCGAGTCTACCACCTAGTAAACTATCGTATCGATTCTATGTAATCTTTGGCTCCAATTTGTCACAATCTTATTAAACATGTAATAGCCCATTAATTAATTATTTCAAGTAGGCTCAAACTGTCATGTAACTGTGTTATCAACGTCACTCGCATGCATTGAGGTCAATATCAGTCAATAGAGACTCGGACCGCGATAACCAGGGTTGCCAACTTTTGTTTGAAGGCAAAAAAGTATTTTTAAACATAGAACAACAAACTATATTTCGAAAATACCAGAAAAAAATTACAAATTAATTGTCAAGTAGCTTTGGCTTTGTTATAAATTATATTCATAGGAATCTGGAAAATGAGAATGTGGAAAGAGGCTAATAAAATACTCCTCCGCTAAATGTCCCTTTTGCAAAATGCCCTCTGGTCGCAAACCGTTTATAGAAATAATATATAGTACGAAAAATACTATAGTTTCATAGGTCATCAATCTTCGTAATTTTTTAATAAAGGAAAATAGAATAAGGCGCGAAAGGGACGTTCTGCGAAGGAATGAAGAAACGCCCTATTCCATTTTCCTTTATTCAAAAAGTGCGAATACCGATGAAAATATAGTACTTTTCGTACTCCATATTATTTCTATAACATAGTACTATGGACTAAGCTTACAATAAAGTACGGTATTGTAAACCAACGGATGGACACGATAATAGGAAGACCTGCATATATGTCCCAACATGTAACTTATGTCCAGCAGTGGACTACAACAGGTTGAAATACTATATAATTTAGTCCGAGTGGCAACCCTAGTATAACCGTGCATAGTACAGTGCAAACACAGCCTTTATCGTAATTGAACTAATAAATGGGTATGCCTTGTACGAGTATTGTGTGCATTTTATAAGCTGGGTATGGAAATAAACAAATGACTTGATACGGGCTGTGGTAAAACTAGACAATACCCCTCTTACTATAAGATTTTTTTTTAACTGACTACTGCTGTTGGCCGCAGATGGCCTTTACAGCTTCACCGGGCAATTGGCGAGCGCAGATGGCTCTCAGCCTTAAAATTTACACAACGAGCCTAAGGGCGTCCCCGAACGGGACTCGAACCTATGTTTGAGGAGAAAAGCGGCCCGGCACATGCCGGTTACGCGAATAGGGACTGTGCGAACCTACAGGGACACGCACGATGGCCCCGCCGGCGGGGACGGAATCTCGGTTGTCGATTTGTACAGTGTTGTAATGTTATCTAACTATAAGGGCTTGTGGTTGGTGGTCAGTGGCGAACACTCCATATATGCAAATAAGCAGTGCATGCCCTGTGCGTCCAGACAACCCGGAAAATCGCCAACATATAAAAGGATTCCCACTTCTTGAGATTTAAAACCAAAGGCGATCTGCCGTATCAACAACACTCAATTTGACAAAAAATGTAAATTATTTATTGTTTTTGCGGTTAGTGTCACTCACTTTGTATACTCTACTCATAATCTCTACGCAGGCCACTGGTGGACCACCACCTAATCCCACCAAACCAAACAAACTGGTGGACCACCAAATCTGCCAAGATTATAGAATATTTATTACCACCGTTATTCTATCTGCGAGTGTTCTAAGAGGCCGGTTCCGTCTGCTCGGACTGCATTAACTAGGACCGTGGTCCCAGCCGCCGGATCAAAAAATCATTTTTTTCTTTCCCCGACTTGGATCACTAAATAAATTAAGAAAATGTGCAGTTAAACAAATGTCAATAAATGCAATATTTAAAGAAAAATCCTTTTTTATTTCAAAGTATCATTTATTGATAAAACAACCTTTGACTTTTAATAAAACTTTCGTAATAAAACATTGCGTCGGTGGCTCATTCGTGTGGCCTGATAACTTCCGGTCTGGAGAGTGCAGGTTCAAATCCCGCCACGTGTCAATGTATTTTCGAATTTTATAAATTATATGTACGCACGGTGCTCTTACTATGAAGGAAACATCCTGAGAAAACCTGCGTACGTCGACGAAGAAATTCAAAGGTGCCTGTGGACCGTGGATGACTAAGACCCACCCTTTACGGGTAGTGTCGTGCCCCTCGATGGGGACGTTTCATGAGCTAATAATGATGATGATAAATAAAAACATACACAAACCTTACAACGTGCTAACAATTATCAATAAAAAATCCCATAAATCGTGGTTGCTTCCTATCTAGACGATTCACTACCGAGTCTAACTCCTAAGATGACGCTGTATCTGAAAATTATCTGAGACAGCGCATGTGAGTGTAGATTGGTCATTCTCATCGATTTCTTTCACCACAACAGTCATTCCTTTACTTTTAGTGCCATTACTTTTAAGTCACAATGATTTTGAAATATGTACAGTTGAACAACTCGATAGCTGCCCGATGTTTTTATGTATTATTCCCAACTCCCGATAAATTGAACAAATATTTATACAAGATACAGGTTCCGGTTGGGAGCGGCCGTTTTTGCTCTAATCTTTATTGAATTGAAGTTATATTACATTTTAGTAAGTACACCGCAGTATACTGATATTATTGCACTTAACTAAGCTATCTATATATATATATATATATATATATATATATATATATATATATATATATATATTGTTTGTGAGACGTCGACTGCAACACCAAGGGTTCCGGGTTCGATCCCCTGGCAGTACAAACATTTGTATGCATGAGCATGTCTGTTTGTATTGGTTTGGGTGTTTTCTATGTATAATATATGTTTACAAAAAATATTATATAAGTATGTTTATCCGATTTTTAGTACCCATTATATAGGCTTTACGCTTAAGGCTAGATGACGGTGTGTGAATGTCAGTAGATATTTATTATTTATTGATAGACCTATCAATACTATTACTTTTGCCCAACTATCGATAGTCGACTATCGAGCGGCAACACTAAGGTAAATAGTTTCCTGACTGATAAGAAATCAGACACAATAGAAAATGTTCTGATCACAGAATGCTGGAAGCGGGCGTTCTAACGAGCGAATATATCTTTCCCAAGAATCTGCAGAAAATAATATTAATGATATAAACCTAATTACTGTCCAAATTTTTTAGTAGGAGGAATATAAGCATTGTGTCTTGGACCTTAAATATGAAATCAATTACATCCTCCTAAATGCATGTAACCATAATATCGTTCATTATGTTTAGGGATTATGAGATAAATCATTCTGAAGTTAAGGTTCAAAATTATTCGAAAGTAAGTAGTCCATATTATTGATTACATTGATATAAAACATTCATTCTACACAGCATAAAACTACAATAAACAAAATACGGGTACGCTCGTGACCCTCGGTGGGGACGTATATGAGCTGATGATGACAGTTAAACATAATAGTTTGCTAGTTCTTAATTTTTTCCGTATGTTAGAAACTGTTTTGTGTTTATACTGTGCCATTCTTAACTTGAAAAGAAACTTCCTCATTATTAGTTTTCAATTAACTAAGTACCTAGCTGGAAAAAGTATGAATTTTCGGCAGCTATCGCTAATTTAATCAAAATAAACACGCATTTATCTCACAAACATGCGGTCGCGTAATTGGCTTCTCGAACAATAAATGTATTAGCTAATTTCCCGAAACGGAGCAATTATCGCACACTACTCAGTGATAAAGTGCACATAGTATTTATCTATTGAACGGTAGTATTTGCACATGGTCGTTATCACAGCAGTGCCGCAAGGAGCGCCGGTGCGCGATAGTACCTAAGCGTGATAAAATACTCGTTTCGAATTAGTTAGCGCCTTGTCGCCCCACTGACATACGTGGCTACAACCCTACGGGGCGAACGTTCCCGCCGTGATCTCTGTGTGATAAGTGTGATAGTGATACGTGTACCTGTTTGGAAAATGACAGAAGACAGCAAACCATTGTTGTTGTGAGTATGAGCAATGTTTTGTCTAGGATTCTGTGTCATTCGCGTGCGGTTGTGTGTAGTTTCGAACTGTGTACTGTGCCAATTAGATGCATACATCGTTTAGTTTCAATAGTGGGGCATGATATGACAATAATTTAATAGTAAGCGGTTCATTTTACACATACTAACATCGTAACAAACCTTTTTAAAACATGACCATATCAGAAAATGTGGCGTTTTTTGTCAAGATTTTTGTAAGATTTTAAGCAGGTCCATTCATTTATAGCATCAAGTATTACAATACTTTTTAATGTACTAAAAGGCGTTTAAGAATACGACCTTATGACAAGATAAGGGTAAAGATAAGCAGTAATTAATGTTAAAGAAGGTAATTGTAAGTTACGGACACGTGTACTCGTTTGTAAGCGATTTGAAGTGAATTGCAATTTTGTTGTATCATGTCACACGATATTCACTCTTATTGATGATGCACATTTTCTAAGAAATCTAATAGTAATATGATCACGACTGTATGTTGTTTATGTGTAAATTAGCGTGCATATAAATGTCTTATATAATAGATAAAATAAAACAACAAGACTTATACAACTTTGCACTATTACAATGAATGACTTTTTAACGTTGATTGGTGGTGATCAAGATTTAATTTAATAATCCCTATGAAGAACATGACTGTGTTAGTTTAAGGCTGGGTGATTTAATACAAATAAACTCATTTTATGGCCAATAATTGCAATAGTGGCACAACTTGCGCGGTCGTAAACCGAACCCCACTGAAGTGATTCGAGCGCTATGTACCTATACGTAAAAACTAAATAACATTGAAAACAAGGCTTGCGTATTCTATCCAATAATTTAATATCGCCATTAAGTTAAGTATTATTATATTATAGTGTATTAAAGCAGTCCCATACTAACCATAAGTCTCCCCCATTTTGCCGCGGATATGTTTAGGTGTTTTTCTTATCAGAACTTAATTGTTCAACTGTCCTGGTTTACCTATAACGTTAAATTCTAACCTACTTCATGTTATCAATGTTAACGTCCCAAAGAATTTATAAAAATCCTATGTAAATAACAAACTGTTAGCATTCCGTGTGATAAAACAAAATAAACAAATGCGTGAGATATTGTACAGGAATATAAATAAGAGTGTAGCATTTTGAGTTTTACGAACTGCATTTTACAAGTTTAAACCTACAAATTATACCTGTATTCAGGACGCAATATGTGTATTTATAGTTTGATTATAGTTTGAAATATTATTTTGGGGGTCGAGTCATCCACGTCCGTAGGAATTTACCCGAATCCTGTGACCCTACACGTGGCCCCTGGGTGGTGATTATCAGATGACACACTGGTGGAAGGCTTTGCCGAGGCTAGTTACCACCCACCGTATAAAGTCGTACCGCCAAGCAACCTAGTTGTGTTCCGGTACGTTCTTCGGTGACGCCGATCGGAAGTCGGGTCGGAACAGTAGCGTAGCAGTTGCGGGTCACGTTTTTCGTTGCTCATAGTGCTGCTGCAATGTTGGCTGGTCGCGGAGGGTAGCGGGATCCGAGGCACGGTGCACCGCTGGCCGACCGCAGTTAGTAGGGGACCCAATTGTGAATTAGCCGCTCACGAAAGGCTGTCCCGCCAACTGGCGAAAAATCCCAGGAATGGATCATTATGCCGGTTGGCAGCCGGACGAGAGGGCATAATGAACTTTTCTGGGGGGGCTCGGGCGTCCCCGCAGTCTCCAGCCCAGTCTACTGTGATTGTATGTCGTGTATTTGTGAGCTTCTTGTGACGCATGCAGCGTCTCGTTCTACTTCCGGCTTCCAACCTATTTAACATGTATATGTTAAGGTTTTAAGGTATAGCCTCAAATATATATAGCCATGAAAGAAAAATAATCCTTTGAAGTCTCATTATGAAGTTAGATAAGTGTATTGTAACCTTAGATAAAAAATAAACAATCTCACTTTGAAAGTGTCCGCAGCAAAAGTCTGCCCAGTTGGCGTCAGTTGGGTAGAATTTTCATTCATAATCTCGTTTCTCGCTACATGTCATAGTGACAGTAGTATGTTCGTGTTTTTGATTTTGTACCCTTTTAATGACGCATTATGGTCAAAATTTTAATGAATAATTTTTATGTCATAAATATCAGTCAGCGTATGTGTCAAGCGGCTCGGATTTAAAATATTTCTTCGTGATTCTGAATGCAGTTAGTTTTTTGTTTATCTAAGATTGAAACGGAATATTGCATCAGATTTATACCATATGATACCATATAAATAATGTAAATAAACAAATACAAATATGTGAGAATTCATAAAACAAGTTAGTTATTAGACGAACAGCCCATCAACTGGCCTCTATGATACATACAGCGTTCTTAAAAATACCAAAAAAAATTAGGTATGATCATGCTATCAGATGGATACAGACGAACTGTCATTAATACATAAAATGTGTCCCTAAAAATGACCGTGGCTTTATGATGTAATTTTGACAAATATTTTTTTGTTTACTTATTTTAGTATTATAAACCTATAGTTATAAACTAAGATTTTGTAATTGAATTGTTCATTTACCTATGTTTCGTAATTTCTGGATTGTTTTCCTTTTCTTCACTGCGGCTTTGCACTAATTCACAACGCAGGCATTGCTCCTATTTAGAGATTTTTCCTAACTATGGCTCTGTTGACAGATGCGCACCAAATATGTCGTCATTTTGTTTTTCGAGACTCCAGGCCTATACATACAAGATATACCATCATTTTCTACCAGAGGGACACCGTGTATTAGAACAACCTCACCTAATTTTCCAATCATAATTTATACTTAATTTTTTGGATAAATCAATGAAAACTTTGCATCATCGACTTACTTTACTTATTAAGTTCCTTGTAAGGAATTTCTCCCTTAAAAGCAATAATTTTCTCAAAACAAAATATTGATAATGTCATACATTTAAAGGTTTTATTTATTTATTGTTGCACAAAAAAATTACGGCTTTTAAGGAATTTATTTAAATAATAATATAATAAATAAACACACGATTATTATCCACATTTTACCAGAAATTTGACTAGAATTTCCATAATTGAACACAAAGCGTAGCAGGCTTTAACGATTTCAGTATTCAATGAAATGAGACTAGCATTAGTGTCCAACGCTAGAAAAGGAACACAATTTAGGCTAAACAACGCTCACGTTTTTGTACTAATGACGCACGTTTGGCCGTTACTAATAATGTGCATTGAACTGAATATTTACACTTTACAATAAGCCAATTGATTTCCAGATTACCTTGTCGGATGTCAGCACGGGCGTCTAGATGATTGATGGCATACTAGCTCGTAAACAGAGGCCTATTTATACTGAAGTTATGTTTGGACTCTGCTTGTTAGTTAAGACTATTTAAAAATAAGCCTACTGTCTCTTTGTATTAAGTAGACTGGACTCAACTCCTAATTTGCAATTAGAACCATAAAAGTGTTGTCTGATAGTCAAACGCGGGATGCCTATGCGCGTATGGTTGTTCTCCAAGGTGCTATGTTAGGGCCACCTCTTTTTCTTGTATTATATTACAGCTTTCGTACTTCTTTATAGGTAATGTAAGATACCACAGACATCCGAATATACAATTAGACTGGACAAGCCGCCAAGTTTATAGGCAGTCCTAGTGTCGCAATTTCTTTTCGGTTCTTACCTGTGAAAAGTTATTATATTTCTTGGTAAATTTACTGATTCATTGCGATGATGGCATGTTACAATTGCACAGGATGGCAATTTGGAAAAAACGGTAATTTCTTCTAATATTCGTGCGTCTTGACTCGTCTCACAGAGCGTAAACTGTACCAGGTGTATGCTCGTTGAGCTTACATTTGTCGCACTTTAAACGCGGCTTGCCCCATCTCCTGTATTGGGAAATCTGTGTAAGATACCTTGTATCACAGATAATATAATATATACTCTAGTATTATTAAATAACTTTTTCTTCCATTTTTCATAGAGCATAATTTAACATATTACAAAGATTATTTATTTATTACTGTGTATTTGCGGAATCATTTTGCTCTGGAGGAATAAAAAAGATAAATTTATTAATATTATTTAGAGATTATATCTCTACAGAAAAGGTATTAAGACGAAAAACGATGCTATGCAATTGTTCAAAATAACCCGTGAGCTCGGAGCTCGCCTTCTTCAGACACCCAAATAAGAAAAAAAGGAACCGTGTCAATGATCCCACATATGCCAAAACGCACGGGAACCAGTTTTAATATGAGTATTTTGAGTCTGCATATTCTGCATAAAACGACTAACATAAGTTTGACTGTTACATAAGCAATTAACATTAGCTGTGACGACTTCTATTTGTTCGCCATATATGTATAAACCGATTTATATATGGAATTTGACGAAAAAATATACACACATACATACATTTAAAGTTTTGTTTACCTTTCGGCTATTTTGCTTGTTTGCTAACAGACTGTTACGTTGCCAGTGACCTAAGGATTTCTTATGCACGTCCTCATACAAAAAGGTTTAAGTAATGTATGTTGTTTAAGTAAATATTCTTAAAAATCATTGCCTTAATGGGCGCGACTACATTGTGTAATCTTATTTCATGATGTAAGGTAATACCTAGTTAGGTGTTTTCATTTGCACAGCCCGGAGATCAAACCCAGAACCCTTGGCGTTAGTTCTCAATTCAAACATTACATCAACTGAGTCGCCAAGTCAATTTACCTTTTATATTATTAGAAAGATTATATTAATTATATAATAATTTACATTATCTAACTTCTATTATTGAATAATAATAATATAAGCACCGGTGGCTCAATGGTGTGGACCACAGACATCAGAATATTCATTAGACGGGACAAGCCGCCAAGTTTATAGGCAGTCCCAGTGTCGCAATTTCTTTTCGGTTCTTACCTGTGAAAAGTTATTATATTTCTATATATTTTTTGTAAATTTACTGATTCATTGCGATGATGGCATGTTACAATTGCACCGGATGGCATTTTGGAAAAAAACGGTAATTTCTTCTAATATTCGTGCGTCTTGAATCGTCTCTCAGAGCGTAAACTGGTAGCCAGTGTATGCTCGTTGAGCTTACAGTTGTCGCACTTTAAACGCGGCTTGCCCCATCTCCTGTATTGGGAAATCTGTGGTGTGGACAGTCGCCCTCCTACCGGGAGGGCTGAGGTTCAAATCCCGCCACGTACCAATGTGTTTTCGAATTTTCGAAAATATATGAACGTTATCCAACGCTCTTACGGTGAAGGAAAACATCGTGAGGAAACCTTCACGCACGCCTGCGAAGAGATTCAAAGGTTGTGTGTGAAGTCGTCCCGCACTGGGCCCGCGTGGACGACTAAGGCCCAATCACCCTATACGGGCAGGCTCGTGCCCCTCGGTGGGGACGTTTAATGAGCTGATAATGATGATGAATAATATAAAAGTGTATGTATGAGACTGATGCTCTTATTAAGTGCTGGTGCACCTGTATTACAGGTCATCAGGCTCGCACTCCCTGAGCCGCCGGGTATAAATAAGTATTAACTGGCATACACACAGCGTCATCTAGTCCCAAACTCAGCATTTAGCCTTTAATATGGGTACTAAACTACGGATAAACATACTTATGTACATTTTTTTGTAAATACACATATTATACATATAAAACACCCAGACAATTACAAAGAGACATGTTCATGCACACAAATGTTTGTACTGCCCAACGGATCGAACCCCGGGTCGTCAATCGTATATGAGAACATTTGTGTTGAATACAAACAAGAGATACAAAATAGATGAAGTATTAAGTTCTAAACAATCGATTCATATTTTAAAGCATATTTGTTTATTTTCGTTGCCAATGAGATAGGGAAGTATGTGTGTATTGTGTGTATTGAATGGTGTAAATAATTGATTTATTCGATAAAAGGGTTTTTATTTTATAACACTAATGAGCGTGGTTAATGTGTTTACAATATACATACCTACAGTTACGTTATATTTAATGTGTATATAATATTGAAAATTACATGCCCTTCATGGGTATGAAATCGTACTATGAAAGATTTGATTGTTGTACTGTCGTATATTTTCAACATTGAAAGACTGTATTATGATATATTTCACAAGCAGTCCTTTGAATTATTTAAATTTTTTAGAATAAAATATATGCATTGCTGGTCTAGGACTGGGTAACAAGTCAAAGTGATGTCATTACTATGGATCATGGTCACTGAAACCAAATAAATGTATTAACTTTCTCCATTAATTCCGATAAATATATATATTAAAATATATAAAATAAATATATATTCTTTATTGCACAAAAAAGCTCTAATGAAAATTGATCTTCAGCCATCTTATCGCTTAAAATGAACTTTTCCACGCAACATTCTAACAAAAGCCGTAAGCGCAAAGGCGATAGAAAATCTAGTGTTCCTGGGGACAATTATCAAAAGCCAGTCTTTGATTATCTACGAAGAGGCAAGGATCGTAATCATCAGGCTATTAAGGCCCTCAGCAGGTATAGTTATGGGGAGTGATTTATTTATGTGTGAGAAGCAAGGTTGGCAGTTTTAAACGCCAAGTCCTAATGTTAAAAAGTTGACCTCAATAAATTTTGATAAATAAAATAATAATGGAGCTTCTTTTACTTAAGATCAGCGTGATGAATGATGACGGGAAAAATATCCCCGTTTATCCCCTTCAGCGTAGTATGATATAGATAAATGTAGTATCAATGCACTCGTATCATCATCATCAGCTCATTAAACGTCCCCACCGAGGGGCACGAGCCTACCCGTATAGGGTGATTAGGCCTTAGTCGTCCACGCGGGCCCAATGCGGATTGGACGACTTCACACACACCTTCGAATCTCTTCGCAGGCGTGCATGAAGGTTTCCTCACGATGTTTTCCTCACCGTAAGAGCGTCGGATAACGTACATATATTTTTCGAAAATACATTGGTACGTGTCGGGATTTGAACCTCAGCCCTCCCGGTAGGAAGGCGACAGTCCACACCACTGAGCCACCGACGCTCTCGCGTATAGTGCATTGATAATGCAGTAATTATGAATATGTAATCTTAACCATAATACGGTTGCCAATGTTATGTATAATAGTAACTACAGTAATATAGGTCCTTACTGTTTTCTTCTCAATACAATCCTATCCTATTCAACCTATCGCAGTCCACTGCTGGACATAGGTCTCCCCCATTTCGCGCCAGATATCCCGGTCCTCCGCTTTCCTCATCCAGCCTCCACCTTTCGCAAGTCGTCGGTCCATTGGGCCGGAGGGCGTCCTACGCTACGCTTGCCGAGACGCGGTCTCCACTCCAGAATAATGCTAATCTCAATACAATGCTACATAACAAAATATTTTATTTGGATAAATGAATCTGAAGAGCGTCGTTGGCTCAACGGTGTGTACTGTTGCCTTCCGATCGCGAGGGCGCAGGTTCAAATCCCGACATTTACCAATGTGTTTTCGAATTTTCGAAAGTACTTATATGTACGTTATCCAACGCTCTTACGGTGAAGAAAAGCATCGTGAGAAAACTTGCGCACGCCTAAGAAAGGATTCAAAGGTTGTGTGTGAAGTCGGCAAATCCGCACTGGGCCTGCGTGGATGACTAAAGCCTATACGGCCTTTATGGTACGCTCATGCCCACCGTTGGGGACGTTTAATGAGCTGATGATGATGAAATGAATTTCCAATTACTAACGTGTTACTTTCCTAAAACGATATTTGAATTTATAGAATAGATATCAATTAAAATATCTGCATTACATAAACAATATAATGACGATGATTAACAACAATTACCCATTTATTACCGTGTTACTGATACACAAGGTGATGTTAACACTTGACAAGTTTATCGTGTTAGTTATCAGATAACATAGCTTGTAATTATTATTTTACCACGAGAGATAAAATATAGGCCTTCAATTGCAGTTTAAGTAAATAATTTACATATAATTAGTTTTCTAATTTATGAAATTATCCTTGTATGTCATATTTATATAATCGATCATATACACCACGCTAGCCAAGACGCGGTCTCCACTCCAGAACTCGTCTGCTCCAACGGCCATCAGTTCTGCGACATACGTGACCAGTGGCAGTGGCCACTTCAAGTCATTGGTCCGGCGAGCTATGTACTTTAGTTTTTTCACGATTCTTATCTTTTCTTATATTATCTCTAAGAAAAATCCTGAACATAGCCCGCCCCATTGCCTGTTGAGTTACTTTAAACTAGTGTACCAATCCCGCAGCCAGTGTTGGTATCTTAGCTGCGTATGTTAGTACGGGTAGGTCGCCGCTTGGTGTGCAGTTTGGAGAGGTGGAGTACGTGTATGTGGACTCTGAAATGCGGAGTGTAATAAGAGTGCTACACGTTCTCTGCTGCATTATTTGTCCCAGAGCCGCCTCTTACGACATTTGCGGAAAGAGTAGGGAGTTTGTATGTCGGCAAATTGATTTCATGTGTTACCAATCAAATGAAATGAAATCAATTTGCCGACATTACGAGTACACAGCTCTTCTATGAATACGTACCTTGTTATGGATAATTATATATTATAGATAAGTGGCATAAGCTCTAGGTACCTGTAGCTGTACCTACTAAATGAAAATGGTAGCTAATTTCATTCAGAAAAATATCACCAAATATGTAGCCTATAACTACAAGTACTGTACATTATTATTATTATTTAGGTTTTGAGGGCTATTCAGGCTTATGCAGACCTGTAGTCACTTCGACCTAGAAGATCTTTTGTGACTCGCACCTCTCTTAGAGTTCATCTAATAGTTGGGCACTTTTTAGGAAGTTTAGGACCCTGCCCAACTTTATAGATTTGATGTCACTTGGGCATAGATAATAATTACCCAAGTGGATATTTCGCTTCCATTGTAGAGGACCACAATTGCAGAGTAGGTGCATTGGTGTCTCTCTCTCTTCCGCGCAGAATCTGCAGGTTTCCGAGTCACTTAGCTTCATTTTGTGAAGGTGACTTTTCAGCTTGCAGTGTCCAGTCAGTGCCCTTACAAGGACCCTGACCTTGGGTTTACTGAGCTGTAGCAGTTCAGAGGTTCGCTTCTTTGAGTAGGCTTTGATTAGCGCTTTTGAGTGAGCTGCCTCTGGTGACTCTAGCCAGTAGTTGACAGAGTCCTCGAGGAGCTTCCGTTCTAGTTCATTTTTCCTTAGGCTTTCAGGGATGCCACAGACAGGTTCTACAGTCTTTTGGATGGCGTTGGCCCCAGCCTTTGCGAGTTCA
Source organism: Leucinodes orbonalis (assembly GCA_019425675.1). NCBI lineage: Eukaryota > Metazoa > Arthropoda > Insecta > Lepidoptera > Crambidae > Leucinodes > Leucinodes orbonalis. Next base: position 48,336 of record PQWD01001293.1, read on the forward strand.
TCAGCATTTTCGTTGCCAATGATGTCAGAATGACCTGGTACCCATTTGAGAGTTATCCTGTTATTTCCTCCCAGGTCATTTAGTTTGGTCACGCAGTCTTTTACCAGCTTTGATTTTAAAGTGGTTGAGCTTAATGCTTTTAGAGCTGCTTGGCTATCGGAACATATTGTTATGTTTTTGGTAACGCAGTTTTCCAGTCGATTCGCTTCCGCACATTCTATGATGGCGTATACTTCAGCCTGGAAGATGGAAGCGTACTGACCCAAATTGGTGCTAATGTTAGCCCTAGGTTGGTCTCGGTAGGCTCCACATCCTACTTTGTTACCCATTTTGGAGCCATCTGTGTACCAGATTTTGCTGTCTGTGCAGGTGTCGGGGCTTTGAAGCCATTCCTCCCTGCTCGGGAACTCCACTTTGTAGTATTTAGTGAAGTTGAGTTCCGGCAGCATGACATCGCTTGTCATGGCCAGAATTGGGTACTAAGTGTATTTTCCCTAAGGGATCTTAGTGTATTTGAGCTCCATTGAGTCACTCCGCTCCGCTCCATTCTGCACATACTAGCCCGCGCCTCCTTCCCTAAGTAAAGGTGTAGGGGCGGTAGGTTTAATACGGCGTTTAGGGCGATGGCAGGTGTGGATCCCATAGCCCCAGTAGCCAGAATTGAGGCTGTTCTTTGTAGGCTATTGAGCTTGTTCTGGCTAGTCACTTGTAGGGCTTTTTTCCACCAGACCACAGCAGCGTAGGCAACCATTGGTCTTATAATGGCGGTATATAGCCATAGGGCGATTTTGGGTTGTATACCCCATTTCGGCCCTGCTACTCTCAGGCATATCCCTAGGGAAATTTTTGCCTTTGTGATGACGTTATCCAGATGCGTGTTCCATGTAAGTTTTTGGTCTATGGTTATTCCCAAAAATTTTACTTCCGTGGAAAACGGTATAGTTATCCCTTCTAGAGTTGGCTCCTTAAGTTTATTTAAGTTGCGTTTTCTCGTGAAGGGTACTATAATAGTTTTACTCGGGTTAATCGATAATTTATTCTCTTTACACCATCGATTGATTGTGTTTAGAGATGCTTGGAGTAATGACGAGATTGTGCTCTGACACGGTCCTAAAGCGCATATTACCACGTCATCAGCATAGCCTTGTACGTCATAACCTTTCTTAGAGGTCAATTCAAGTAGCTGATCCATTACTAGGGACCACAAGAGGGGTGATAACACCCCCCCTGCGGACAGCCTCTTGTTGTTTGATACACTCTTTCTGTGCCGTGAATACTCACGATTGCAGTACGATTGAGTAGCATAGCTTTGATCCACCGGGTCGTTGTTTTGTCGATCCCTTTGTGTACTAGTGCGCATTCTAGTGCGTCAATTGTGACATTATCAAAGGCCCCCTCAATATCTAGAAATGCACATAGGGCAATCTGTTTGTCTTCTAAAGCCCGTTCGACCTTGTCGACTAAAGTCAGCAAGGCGGTCTCCGTGGACTTGCCCTTTTGATATGCATGTTGTTTAAGATGCAGTGGTCGTTCTATCAGGGCCCCACTTCTTATGCATCTATCTATCACCTTTTCCATGGTTTTTAGAAGGAAGGAGGTGAGGCTGATTGGTCTGAAGGACTTTGGTTGGGAGTAGTCCTTTTTCCCTGTCTTTGGTATAAACAAGACTTTTACCAATGTCCATGATTCAGGCAAAATCCCTAGGGCATAGCTTGCCCTAAAGATTTTTGTTAGTATTGGAGTGATTTGCTCCATACCTTGTTGTAGGAGGGCAGGAAAGATATTGTCCACTCCTGGGGATTTGTACGGTTTGAACGAGCTTATTGCCCATTTAACGTATTGTGGTCTGATATTCATCGCCGCTCTTCTCCAGTCTTCTAACTGAGGCCTGTAGTTTAGAGGGCGTTCTGGTGTTATCAGAGGCATGAGCTGTTTTGATCCGGGGAAATGGGTAGACGCTAGAAGGTCTAGGGTCTCTTCCACCGTTCCTGTATAGCCGCCATCTGGTTTTTTTAACAAACCCAACTGGTTTGGAGGAGATTTAGCCAGCAGGCGGTGTATTCTCGCACCTTGAGGAGCTTGTTTTATCTCCTCACAGAATGTACGCCAGGACTGTCTTTTTGCTCTCCTTATTTCTTTGCTGTATTCCGTCAAGGCTTTTTTGTGTTCATCCCAGGTGCCGGTTGATTTAGCCTTGTTGAAAAGTCTGCGAGTGTCTCTCCTGAGTTCACTAAGCTTGGTGTTCCACCATGACACCTTGCTCTTTTTCCTAGTTTTCAGGGGACAACTCTCTTCAAAGGCGGCTTTCATTCCTTTTGTAACTTGGTGGACTGAATATTCAATAGCCTCCTGTGTTCTGATGTTTTTTGGGACTCCTGTAAGGTTTTCGTCGAGCTTGGTTCTATAAAGATCCCAGTCGGTTGCCCTAGGATTTCTAAAAGTATTCGAAATAGTCTTCCCTGTAGTTCCTATTTCGAATCGTATTTGTCTGTGGTCAGACATAGACGTCTCTTTGCTTACTCTCCAGTCACTGATCATCCTGTAGAGTGTGTTGGTAGCAAAAGTGACATCTAATACTTCCTGCCTTGCTTTTGTTACAAAGGTGGGAATACATCCTGTGTTAACGATTTGAAGGCAGTTAGATAAAAGGAAGTCAAAAAGTAACTCACCCCTTTTGTTGATGCCTGTGCTGCCCCAGCTGGTGTGGTGGGCATTGGCGTCACACCCAATCAGTAGTTCAGCGTTGTGGTCGCGGGCGTACTCCACTACCGTCGCCAGTTCCTCTGTAGGGTCATCTTTATCCCCCGCCAGGTAAGCGGAGCATACAATGACGCGTCGGCCCGCCTGGTCTTTGAGATTAACAAAAGCTGCCACCAGGTCGTCTCTGCAGAGCTCTGGGACAGAAAGAAAGTCAATAGATTTATTGAATAAAATACATGCTCTCGGCCTTAGTCCTTTGGTATTTACAAGTAGCTTACCTGTGGATCTTAGGCCTGATACCGTGTTGTTGAAAGTCAGCCACGGTTCCTGAATGAGAGCTATGTCAAGATTGCCACCGATGAAGGTGTTCTCCAGCACCGCTGTCGCAGCCCTGGAGTGGTGCAAGTTTATCTGCACCAAGTGCGACATCTTTAGGGTCTATTCGCACTTACTTTTGTGTGGACCGTAGAAGATTTAAGAGGAAACGAAGGCGTTACAGGGTGGGTTCGGCCCCTGGTGCGTTTACCGCTCCCAAGGTCACCCCCTCCCTGCTCGACCTTCGTTTCTTCTTTTGTTTCTTTTTCGAGCCGGCCGAACGGATTTCGGGAGCTCGAAGTGGTACGTCCTCCTCCACAACTCCAGTCATTTGGCTCGGCCTCTCCATTGGATGCGGCATCGATGCCACTTCCATTGGGGAGGTCGTCACCGCTGCCTGGAAAGCGGGGGTGGGCGTCGCATTTGAAGTAGCTGATGCCGGGGCATTTGCTGTCCCCTCAGCCACTGGCCGCGTCACATTCTCTCCCTTCACCCTAATGTGAGCGCGACGGAAACCTAACTGGACATTGAAGTCCAGTTTACGGAGACATTCTACGGATCCCTCGTCTAGGGCTAAGGCTATAAGGAAGCCTTCCCTATCCTCGTGAACCCGTAGAATTCTCCATCTGTCTACCGGGATGTCGTTCTGTCTGGCCAAGAGCTTCAAAGCGTCTTTGGCACAGCGCACTCCCGTCTTCGGAACATAGATGGTTCCAGTCCTTCGCCTGGGCAAGTCACCCTCGCTTATGAGCGAGAGTTCTGCACCAGGCCAAGGCTTCATACCACCTATGTGGTCTCTCATCCATTGCCGGCTACGTTCGTCCGCAAGGACTACTTGTAGCCATCCTGGCCTGGACGAGCAGCCAATAAAATTGGGGCCTCGACTACCTGCTGGGGCTTCTATGATAGCCCGTATGATGGCCTCTTGCACCAATTTTTGCTTTTCAGCAGACATGGGTTCCTTATCCTGGATCCCCACTCTTACTGATGCTGCAGCATCCCTAAAGGACCCCGCCCCCGGCGCGACCCCCCGCGTTCCCCGCTCAATAGGAGCAGCGGCCGCCGGGTGTCCCGCCAGACGCGAGGTCTTCCGAGGATGTTCCTGTGGAGACTCCTCTTCCGAGCGCGCACGCTTATTCAGCGCTCGCCGGGTCGAGGGGCCTCCCACAGTGTTGCCAGCATTTGAAACAGGAGCATGCGTCGCCTTGTGAATCAGGCAGAGTGCTCGAGCCTCCTGGAAGGTTTTACCCTCTGCCATCATTTTCTTAAGGCGTTTCCGCGCTGCTCCTGAAAGTCTTGATGTGCCTTTTCTGGCAGTATCCTTGTTGTTCGAGTGTTCATTGCTGACTCTCGAACAGCTTGGTCCTGCCACTGGCTCCATCTCGTTTTCAGGCGTTAAAGTGACTGGGTAGTCACCGTCCGACCTGAGAAACAGATCTGTTAGATCTGGGAGGGATGAAGCAGTTGACCCACTACTTAAGGTTTCCAGGCGTTCATCATCGCTCTGTACTGTACATCACTTAGGTCAAAGAGGAACGCTACAAACCACAGATTTCCAATACAGGAGATGGGCAAGCCGCGTTTAAAGTGCGACAAATGTAAGCTCGACAAGCATACACTGGCTGCCAGTTTACGCTCTGTGAGACGAGTCAAGACGCACGAATATTAGAAGAAATTACCGTTTTTTTCCAAATTGCCATCCTGTGCAATAGGCTATTTTACCAAATTTGGAAAGTTGCTTAATGTAATCCTTATGTCTAAATAAACAACTTTGCAATTTATCAATTTTTTTACCAACTATAAATGCTGTGAAAATACATTTAAATTAACACTTTTAAATGTCGCGCCATTTCCATTCATTTAAGCACGACTCCATGTGATGACGTCACCGATAGTTCATAGACAATGAAGAGAAATCTCTATACATCTTGGTCTTTCATTGTTATTTATTTTGATGTCAACCGTCTTGTCGAAATAGTGGTCGAACTTAAGACGAAAAGTCACACGTGCATTCTATTATTATTACTATTGTAAAAATGAGTAATTATTATTGGTGTGCTGTACCTACATCAATGAAAAAATAATAATAAAATGACACCGGAAAAGTTATGAATCAAGTGCCGATTGACATTAATATGAAAGTACTTGGTTGAAACTAGCGAGACTACTTTGTGAAGATCACTTTCACGTAAGTGTACATTAAAAAATTTAGTAATATGTTGGATATTATGGTTATATACTAGTTTTAAGAAAATGTATGGAGAAAAATCTGTAAACGAGATTTGATGTTTATATCCGAATCGACGTCACAACATGGCGGTCAAAGCTTTGCGCTTAAAAATGCAGATTAAAAAAATTGTAAATCTTTGGTGTAGATTTAAAAATTATTTTAATAATTTTATGAACTAAATCAACATTTTCTGATTGCTTATTACGTAAGCTAACTAAATAGTACATTATATGATTTTTTTCCTGAATGGAGTAAAATACCCTATTGTAACATGCCATCATCGCAATGAATCAGTAAATTTACCAAGAAATATAACTTTTCACAGGTAAGAACCGAAAAGAAATTGCGACACTGGGACTGCCTATAAACTTGGCGGCTTGTCCAGTCTAATTGTATATTCGGATGTCTGTGCTACAAATAAACACTATTTATGGAAAACGGTAATCATGTTTGAGCACAGCTCACCGGTTAGATTGGACCAATCATAGTGATTTGCTAGCATTATGCATTTACGCATACATTAACCATGAAAGTGCACTTGTGAACGAAATTGCCGTGTTTATTGACGTTTACAGGAATGCTACTATGTTTTCAATGGGGAACGTAAACATGCAAATTAAGCTGACTGATTACTGTAGTAACAATATTAGGAGATTGTTAACCCTTCGACCGCCAAAGACTCCTTAAAGCGTCATAAGCAATAGATTATTCATTGTGTCCGGATTTCGGGCGGTCAAAGGGTTAACTAACTCCCAGTATTGTTGCTAGTATTTCATTTGTATTGTGTTTCAATTGACATAATCTGAGCATTTATTGTCTTTAAATTTTAATTTATTGATATTCTTAGTTTTAATTTATTTTTAATCTTTGTTGTGACCATAGTTTTAGTTGACTTGTCGGCGTGTTGGACCTTTCTGTAAGCTGGCATGTTTGTTTGAATAAATAAATAAATAAAAGGGTTAAAGGAATATTAGCTATCACTAGTGACACCGAACAATAGTGGACCATCGATAGTTATATCGATTGAATCGATAGTTCCGATCATCGCATGGAAAAGCTATAGTAATTATTTCGATAGTTTGGTGATCATCATCAGCTCATTAAACGTCCCCACCGAGGGGCACGAGCCTACCCGTATAGGGTGATTAGGCCTTAGTCGTCCACGCGGGCCCAAAGCGGATTGGACGACTTCACACACAACCTTCGAATCTCTTCGCAGGCGTGCATGAAGATATGTAAGATAAGTGCGTGGATAACGTACATATATTTTTCGAAAATTCGAAAATACATTGGTACGTGTCGGGATTTGAACCTCAGCCCTCCCGGTAGGAAGGCGACAGTCCACACCACTGAGCCACCGACGCTCGTGTTTGTTTTAGTAGTTTGGTGATATTGAGCTGTAATACTATCGATACCATTGCAAGCCATCAAATACCATAATTATTGCTATCGATACCATCTCTAGCCCTGTCGAGAACATCGTGAGGAAACCTGCGCATGCATCAATTCTAACTTGTGCGTCAAAGTCGGCCAATCCGCACTGGGGCCCCGGTGGACGTCTAAGGCCTATACAGTCTATACCGGTAAGCTTTTACCCCTTGGTGGAACGTATAATGAGCTGATGATAACGATGTTTTAATGCTTTGCAATGGGTAACTAAATGAGACACGTATTGAGTGCGTACTTCATGTAATGTTAATCTTTAATCTAATAACTTACAGTTACTTAAATACTAACTTAATACATATGTATTAGGAAGGCCGTCTATACACACTACAGCTTAAGGCACGTCCCTCACCCTTCCACCCGGACCAATAGCTGTGTTCAAAATCCTAATAGTTATAGGGGGAAAGGATGAGATTGAGATACTATCATAGACTACATAACAAGATCTCTTTTAATTTCCTTATGTTAGAAATGTTTACAAGGTGGTAAACTCGGTACTGAGTTGTCTAGGTACGTACCACAGCAGTGCGAGATATCGTCCCGTTAAATAGGAGTGTTTTGCACTTGTGTCGCGGTATGAGGGCGCTGTAGCTAGTAAAATTACCGGTTATAAGAGACCTGACATCTGCTGTCTCGGGTGACGGGCGTAGAGTAGTGTTGACAGAAATTACCGTCATGGTCAGGCGTATCACTTACCACCAGATGAGCGCACTGACCGTCCGCTCACTTATGGCTTAGAATAATAAGAATACAATTGCTTAAAAAAAACTACTTAGCTAAATCTTATCGTAGTGGTACGTTCGACAGTAGGTTGACGAGCTTCTCTATTTATAAATCATTAATGGCAATGTGCACGTACATTATGTTTCTGGGCTTTAAGTATGATAGCAAATGTATGGCGGTTGATCGGCAAGAATTTATAGAAGGTTCTGACAATTCACAAAAAGCCTTTCATTGAGTTAGAATCGGAGAAGTCAGTATAAATTGCTTGCCACTTCCGATAAAATGTAGGAACACTGTGTTGGTGTTATCCAAAATAAATTATTTTGGATAACACTTGTAGGTGTACCTATGAATTAATATTGAATTCATAATATATAAGGTACGTAAGCTCTCTTATCTGCTTAACAAACCTCATTAAACTAAACAGGAATACAGTTCTTGGAGTAGACTTCCTCAATACTAAAAAGGACTATTATGAATCTGAATGCTTACCGCCATCTTTGAAAACAATATTACAATAATATTGCAAAAATATGCTGGCGTAACATTATAGTAATACTGTTTCAACGCTTTACAACTCCCCAAATATGCGTGACGTAATGAAGTTTATTGGATTTTCAAGTGGCAAAAGTGAATTTGTATACAAATAACACATGTTTTGTATAATAAATTGTAAGTCATGTCTTATATAGTGACAAGGTCTCGGACCGTATTTGTTTTAACGGCTGACACGTGACCCACGTGTAGTTTATTCCTCAATCAAAATTCGGTCCACCCGAAATCCACGTAAATGTATACAAGACACATTGTTTTGTATGGAACCTTACGCATGCTGATTCCATGCTGATGAATTCTAAGTTAGTGTTTACTGTCTAAAATGGGACCTCCTATGATGTAATGTGGTGATGTACTCCTATATATTTTTTCTATGTGTTGGTATTTCCAATTCGTGATGGCACCGGTCTATGAATTTGTTTAACATATGTTATAGTGCCTTATGTTTTGATCTGACTTCATGCTATTCAATCAACTTGATTTCTTTACCCAAAATAATATTTTTTTGTTTTTATTTTGATGTGAAAACAAACAGTTCGTATGTAGAATTTAAAGAAATATACGGTATTGCATTCCGATGAAGATCGTATATCGAATAAGTGTATTTAAACTATTTATCATGTGTCTCACCATCACTTTTGTTGGTAAAAGTTTAACCGTACATTAGAAACAGTTCTTTAACGCTATTTAGGCGTAAAATTTATTACCTATATAGCTTTTGTCATGCACGTGTTTCGTTAAGGAATTATGCACGAGGAGGTGTGAATAAAATATTCCGCAGTATAGATACCAAAATCTATAATGACTCGACATAAAATCTCCAATTCCTTATACGAGTATATTGTATCTACGCAAGAAAACTAATAGGTTTAAGATCCTCTTCGCGGTGTTATAATAATAATAATACGTTTATTCACCATAAAAATTTACATTGTGTTCCTTACTCACTAGTTACATTTTTTTTCTTATTTTTAACCCCCGACGCAAAAAGAGGGGTGTTATAAGTTTGACGTGTTTGTGAGTCTGTGTGTCTGTCTGTGGCACCATAACTCCCGAACGAGTGGACCGATTGTATTTAGTTTTTTTTGTCTGAAATGTCATTTAATCGAGCATTTCTTAGCTATGTTTTATTAAAATCGGTTAAGCCGTTTATAAGATATAGGGGATGAAAGTGGGAATGAAAAACCGATTGTTTGCAAATATGCCCGAATGGGGTATCAAATGAAAGGAAATGATTCATACGTTACAATAGCTAAGTTTAATTAAAATCGGTTCAGCCGTTTATAAGATATAGGGGATGAAAGTGGAAATGAAAAACCGATTGTTTACAAATATGCCCGAGTGGGGTATCAAATGAAAGGAAATGATTCGTACATTACAATAGTAAGTAAGTAAAAACAGGGGTGTTATAAGTTTGACGTGCCCTTCTATATACTAAAATCTAACTTAACCTAACCTACCTATAAAAAGTATGAAATAAAAATTAAATTAAAAATTTAAAAAACCCCCGACACAAGAACTTAAGTAATTTCCCTTTTAAAAGTAAAAAATAATAAAAGAAACTTAATGTTAAAGTACCTAAGAATCTATTAATAATTCTAAAAAAAAACGTAGCGTTGGGGGACCGCTCTTAAACTAACAATTCAAATACAAATAGTCTAATTAAGTAACAGAGATGAACATAAAAACAAAATTAAGAGAATAATTCAAAAACTTTCATGAAATTACTACAAAAAGTCTTGGGTAAAAGCCTAAAGAGGTAACCATCTTATGAAAAATATCGTAGATAAAAAAGAAATAATTAGGAGCGGTCCCCCAACGCGAGGTTTTTTTTTTAGAATTATTAATAGATTCTTATAAATGTAATAGGTTAAGCATCTGAAGCCGAACTAAGATGGAGACATCCTGTATTTCAGCAACAGCGCCACTTTCCCCAAAAAGTAATACATAACGTAGTAAACGGGTGAATTAGTATTTTATGTAAAAAATTGAGTGTACAGAGTCCTCTCGGTGTATATAATGTAGGTGTATGAATGTGTGTGAGATCGTGAGTAATAATTAATATATAATGATTCTATACATTTCGAAATATTAATAACAGTAAATCATAAAATGAAGCCACCCAACTAACAATATTTCTTTCCTTCATAATAAAGAGTTAGTAATGCTTCTGTCTCATCATAAGTTTTTGTTTTGAGGAATTTTGATACCATCTTACTTGTTTCAGTTTTATTCAAAAAAAATACACACAGTATTTCATTAATTTTGTTATAAAAAGTAAGTGTTATTAAGTAGGTTTTCATAGTTTCAGAATTTTCAGCATATTTTGATTTTCCGAACACATTTTGTCTTTTTGTATAATGAGAATATCTAATTAAATTAAAAAAGAAGTTTTAGGAGGCTTTTCTTCTCTATCTCCCGCATTTTTTAAATTTTGTAGTTACTATCTAAATTCAAAGTCGATATCCATTTATTAAATCTATCAGGTTTTTAATCATCAAAATAAAGAATTAAATAAACTTACTTATAATGCAAAATATATTAGTTTAAAAGTAGGCAGGTACAAGAAAAATCGACTGCCTGTTAAGTAAAAAAGCTAAAAAAGTTCGCTGTCAACTACCTATAAAAATAGATATTGGTAGAGTTTTATTGGTTTATAATGTCTTAGACCCTTCTGTTCCGTTTGGTAGAATAAGTTATGATCTTATGATCGCTCAACGTTAACAAGTAATCGACTTACAATGAACGTTCGATATGTTTCATGAATGTAATCCAGTTCAAGGTCTCGACATTGTCGTTTTTATTCTCTATTAATAAAAGTTTAGGTTTCATATGCTGCATTAGCCAATCAGTAATGTGTAGTGGTCTGGGACCCAGTTTACGACCCTGGTTCGATTCCCGGTTGAAACGTTTTTGCGGTCAACAATTACACCTGCTCATAATTTATGGCCACGCCACGATAATATTCACATTTATGGCTGTTGTGCCTAAACAAACAAACAAAAAAACTTTATGCATCTCCCCCATTGAGTATATATATGTATATACTCAATGGGGGAGACCTATGTCCAGCAGTGGACTGCGGTAGGTTGAAGAGACCACCGGTTCGGAATAAGTAAGATCTCCGAGAAGAGTGGGCAGGAAACTCGATAGGCTCTCTAGCCTAGATACATTTATCAACATATTAATTCATGTATATGTGTATGTATATGTTGATCCGTTAATAACATATTCTCTGTGCATCCTAATTACCTACATCTAGCTCTTCCACAACAAGCTTTAGGAGGTTTTATACTATAAACTGTCTATTTGTATCAATTTTATTTACATTTTTATTTTAGATTAATAATTTTTTATTATATTAACAATGCTTTTTTTATAAATACTACACTTGTATATATTTATATTTTTGTGTACGGTATAAATGCTCTTTCTTTCTTTCATATACAGTTTCTGGGTCAAATGTGACTACTACAGTTTCTTATAATGACTCATTTATTAATTCTGGATAATCATCGTCAGCTCAACAACCACCCCACCGAGGGGCACGAGCCTACCCGTACGTGAGTGTATAGGCCTTAGTCGTCCACGCGGGCCCAGTTTGGATTTGACGACTTCACGCAAAACCTTTGAATTTCTTCGTAAGCGTGCGCAGGTTTCCTCCAATGACTGTTTTCGATTGTTTTGCGAGCATATCACGAATCTATACTTATTTACATCATTGGTTTACTCACGATGTATTCTTCATCGTAAGAACGTCGGATAACGTACATACAATTTAGAAAATTAAAAATATTATTATATTCGGGATTATATCGACACGTACCAATGTATTTTCGAATTTTCGAAAATATATGTACGTTATCCGACGCTCTTACGGTGAAGGAAAACATCGTGAGGAAACCTGCGCACGCCTGCGAAGAGATTCGAAGGTTGTGTGTGAAGTCGTCCAACACGCACTGGGCCCGCGTGGACGACTAAGACCTAATCACCCTATACGGGTAGGCTCGTGCCCCTCGGTGGGGACATCTAATGAGCTGATGATGATGATGATGATCGGGATTATATTAAATTTATATATGTTATTATATTGTTACAGTTTCAAAGAGGGCAAGGCGTCGTACGGCACGGAGAGCCCGGCGCGCGGACGACGCGTAATCTTCTGCGTGCACGGCAACCCGTCGACCGGCTGTTGTGCCGTCATAGAGACGACCGCTGATGCTGATGATGGTGATAGACAGAATGGCAGTATCAGTGAAGTGGAACGTAAGCACATTTCACATGTGAATTATATTGCTTCTGACGGCTTTAGGCGTCACTGGCGTGTTAGTAGGCCCGCCTCCACTCCGCAACAGACCTGAATCTCCTTACAAAATGTGGTCGACCTTTAAGTTCTTTAATGTAGGTATCTTCTTTAATGTAGGAATCTCATCTGTTGCCTGGAGAATTAATCTCATCTGTTATCAAAAAAAAAGAGCTAATGCCTGGAGTTCTATGGGGTTACCGCAATCTCTTAAAACAGTATTGTTATAATGATACGTCAACATTTTTGTACCAGAAAAAACCAAGTAATATTATTGTCACACTGTTTTAAGATATGGCGGTAACCCCCCTGTATTGAAAAAGTATTTATCATCAATAGAGTTTACGGGTAGCAGATGGATGTCAACTGCAAGGGATCGGTCCGCGTAGAAATCGTTAGGGGAGGCCTTCGTTCAGCAGTGGACATAATTAGGCTGTAATGATGATGATGAGAGTTTACGTAATGATTGGTTGTTTTGAGTAAAGCCTGACTTAAAATATTAAAACAGTTTTTATTACCCCAAACGCTGTCTAATCAAATATTTGAAGTATCTTTTTTATTTTCAGGGCATTGTCACAGATCAAGGAACGAGGAAATAGACAAACGCGCGCGCAGGAAACTCATCATAGCTAGTGTATTATGTGTAATATTTATGATTGGAGAGATTGTGGGTGAGTCAATTACATTTAATAAACAATATGCCATATAAAATAATTAAAATGGGTTTACAGTTTTTATTGCTAGGTCCTCTTTTCATATTTATTTCTTTTTAATTGTAAAATAAATTCTGACATATTTTATGTATGTTGTGTGTCATATGTTTTTATGTAACATAAACCAAACGAGTACCTATAGCAAAGTACCTAAATAAAACAAATATTTAAACATTTCCCAGATACTGATAACTTTTGTAATAATACAATAAAATATTGGATACCGTCATGAGCTAACCTAGCAAAAAAAAATGAACTAACTTTAAATTGTGAAAACATATGTGTTTGCCTTCAATTTCTTGAACGCAGGAAATGTCTTAATTAACTAATTAGTAATCCAGCGAGTAAAGCGGATCGCTTCCTAGGTGTGATCTAAACGAACTGCAGCTTGCATTATGCAACAGGCGTTATAAAAGTTGTTCCGGTATTGCTTACAGGCATTGATACCACAACACCTTCATTCTTTTATATATATATATATATACCTGGCAGGGTTCATCATGGGTTGTTTCGTATTGGGCATTCTATGATGGCACCCGTCACGTGTAACACATACAAAGATTAAAAAAAAAGAAAAAAGGCCTCTGTGCTTTGGCTTCGGCCCCACACATGCCTTCCAAAGGATCGGGCCACTATTTGCCCGTGAATCTTAAGGATTTCGAAAACATAAGAATAATAAAATTTAGTTATTACAGCCTGTTATGTCCACTGTATATATATATATATATTATAATATATATTATTATATATATATATTATATATATATATATATTATATTTATATATATATATATATATATATATATATATATATATTAATTGTCGAGCTAGTTCAATTTGTGAACAAGAATATACATACTCGTATTTTAACATTACAATCACATAAAGAAATTATCTATTATCATAGCAGATCTTAACAATTTTATATTAAGTTAAAAGCTGCTATTTATGTAGAATCAGCCCAAACTGTGTGGCATGGACCGACATATTGTAGATTATTTTTAAAATATAAATTTACCTCATCAACGGTGTCTACGGAAGACCAGCGTCAGGGCATCCTGTGGTTGTTCTGACTACGCTGAGTAGACTTCCATTCAGTGCAATTGCATAAATTTAAAAATGTTGTTTTTAACTTTGTTTAACAATGAGTGTTGTAATTGTTTTCTGAATACAATTTTACTTTACTTTACTTTTAAATACGTCAAATCCTTGTTCGTCACACATTCCACTACAACGTGTAACATATCTTCGGGCGTTCCACACTGTAGACAGTTAGGAGAACTTTTTCATTAAAAATGCAAACTTATTTAAAGGAATGTGTCCGGAACGGAGTCTAAGACCCTTAACAACATAGTTTCTATTAAGAGAGCAATATTCCAGTATCATTTAATCAAGGTTCAAAATTTATTATTTAATTTCTAAAATTTAAATCCCAATCGCACTTTTCACCCAAAAATTAATAAAACTACCAGAATCTTAACTAATATAGTATTTTAAGAACCCAAGTGGTGTAATGGTTGAGAAGTCTGCTATTACATAATGGTACCGGGTTCGATCCCCGGGCAGTACAAACATTTGTATATGAACATGGCTGTTTCTGTTAGCGTTTCTTTGTATTAAATTTATGTTTTTTTTAAAGTATATATCAATATGTTTTGTTTAGTATCCATATTACATGTTATTATTATTAATGTTTAGTTTGGGTATAGTATACATTATTTAATCTGTGGTTTGGGGTAAGATGGTGCTATGCACAGACATCCGAATATACAATTAGACTGGACAAGCCGCCAAGTTTATAGGCAGTCCCAGTGTCGCAATTTCTTTTCGGTTCTTACCTGTGAAAAGTTATTATATTTCTTGGTAAATTTACTGATTCATTGCGATGATGGCATGTTACAATTGCACAGGATGGCATTTTGGGAAAAAACGGTAATTTCTTCTAATATTCGTGCGTCCTGACTGGTCTCACAGTGCGTAAACTGGCAGCCAGTGTATGCTCGTTGAGCTTACATTTGTCGCACTTAAAAACGCGGCTTGCCCCATCTCCTGTATTGGGAAATCTGTGGTGCTATGTGAATGTCAGTGAATATTAATTAATTTGACATATATCAAATATATGTTCCAGGTGGTTACTTATCGAACAGTCTAGCGATAGCAACGGACGCGGCGCATTTACTCACAGACTTCGCCAGTTTCATGATCTCACTGTTCTCACTATGGGTGGCGAGCAGGCCGGCCACCAAAAGGTAATCTTCATTTTTACACTCTCAGATAAACAATTAACTAGATGCACAGGCGTATCCACTAAAGGTGATACCTAAATACAACTCGTCTCCCACAGTAGTCAACTTTACCTTTTCTCCAACTCGATCCATCATCATCAGCTCATTAAACGTCCCCACCGAGGGGCCTACCCGTATACGGTGATTAGGCCTTAGTCGTCCACGCGGGCCCAGTGCGGATTGGACGACTTCACACACAAACTTCGAATCTCTTCGCAGGTGTGCATGAAGGTTTCCTCACGATGTTTTCTTTCACCGTAAGAGCGTCGGATAACGTACATATATTTTTCGAAAATTCGAAAACACATTGGTACGTGTCGGGATTTGAACCTCAGCCCTCCGGGTAGAAAGGCGACAGTCCACACCATTGAGCCACCGACGCTCTTTTAACTCGATCCAATACACTTGAATTTTCGAAACCGGACTTTAGTATCGTAACTCAAAAATAACTACGCATTTATGCACAATCACGAAGAAAAGTCAATCAAAAAATGTCCGAGTCGCTTGACACAATATAAGTTGACTTATGTTATATTTATGGCATTTTGATATAAAATTATTCATTGAAATTTTGACCTTACGGCGTCATTGAAGGGCACACAAAATCAAAAGCAAGCGACGTGATTATGATTGAAAATTCTGCCCAAGCGATTAATGATATTCTGTATATATAAAGGTAGATACGCCATCAGTGCCTCAAAAATGAACCGCCGAAGAGAGTACAGTTTGTACTCTTTTTGTTTAGGTAAATGTGTTCGAAATTCGAAATATGTGTATGTGTGCATGTATGAATATGTGTATTCGAAAAAAGTGTTCCGAATGCAGTGAGACTGCATTCGGAACACTTTTTTCGAATGTTTTGTGAATCCATACTTTTTACATTATTGCAAGCGACGCGATCGGCAGACTTTTGCCGCGGACAAATTGTCTATCTAAGGTTACACTGAACAATTTCATGTTTTAGTTCATGTTAAGAATAAACCTCATGAAGAAAATGATATTATTATGTTGGTACTACTCGCTAATAGTAAAAACGTCACGAATGTTCTAGAATGCCGTTCGGTTGGTACCGTGCCGAAGTCATCGGCGCACTCACATCAGTACTGCTCATCTGGGTGGTGACCGGTGTACTAGTATACATGGCGGTGCAACGAGTCATCAACAAGGAGTTTGAAATCGACGCCACAGTTATGTTGATCACTTCGGCCGTTGGGGTTGCTGTTAATCTCGTGTAAGTATTTATTTATTTGATTTTAGAAGATTTACAGTTTCACTTTTTATGACAAAGACTCTGGTTATAACTCGTAAGAAATGTATAAATATCCACCGACATTCACATGGTATTGAGCGTAGGTGGCTCAATGGTGGGAGTGGATTTCCGACTGGGAGGGCGCAGGTTCAAATCCCGCTACATACCAATGTATTTTCGAAATTATATGTAAATAAATATCCACTGACATTCACACAGCGCCATCTAGACCCAAGTTAAGCGTGAAGCCTGTATTATGGGTACTAAATTACGGATAAACATACTATTCCTTTTTTTTTGTAAATACATACATATTATACATAGAAAACACTCATGTTTATGCACACAAATGTTTGTACTGCCCGGGGATCGAACCCGGAACCCTAGGTGTTGCAGTCAACCTCTCAACCGCAACACCAAATGGGTCGTCGAATATGTCAAACACTCTGGTTATAACTCATAAGAAATAAATATATATCCACCGATATTTACACGGTATGAGCGTCGGTGGCTCAATGGTAAGAGAGCTTTCCGACTGGGAGGGCGCAAGTTCAAATCCCGCCACGTACCAATGGGTTTTCGAATTTTCGAAATTATATGTACGTTATCCGACTCTCTTACGGTGAAGAAAAACATTGTGAGGAAACTGCGAAGTTCAAAGGTTGTGCGTGAAGTCGGCCAATCCGCACTGGGCCCGACGCCTAAGGCCTAATCACCCTATACGGGTAGGCTCGTGCCCCTCGGTGGGGACGTTTAATAAGCTGATGATGATGATTTACACGGTATATAATGAGCTGATGAGCTCTAATGTATGTTGAAATTGGGAATGATTTAATTGACGACCCATTTGGTGTAGCGCTTGAGACGTCGGCTGCAACACCAAGGGTTCCGGGTTAGTTCCCCGGGCAGTACAAACATTTGTGTGCGTGAACATGTCTGTGTGTGATGGTCTGGGTGTTTTCTCTGCATAATATGTATGTATTGAAAAAATGTGTATAAGTATGTTTATCAGTTTGTTTAGTACCCATAATACAGGGTTCACGCTTAACTTGGGGCTAGATGGCGATGTGTGAATGTCAGTGGATATATTTATTTATTTTAAAATGTCGTGGTTGTTCCAGGATGGGGCTGACTCTGCATCAGCACGGACATAGCCATGGTGGCGGTCACGGGCACTCGCATGGCCCCAGCAACCCTGTGCTCAATAATAAGGTAAGCTTTACCACAAATATGGTCTCTTCAATCTGGCGTCTCCAGAGGGTGCAAGTTCAAACCTCGCCACGTACCATTGGTACGTCTTTCCGAATATTCGTGATTATATGTACGTTCCGACGCTCTTACGGTGAAGAAAAACATCTTGAGGAAACCTGCGCACGCCTGCGAAGAGATTCAAGGGTTGTACGTGAAGTCGGCCAATTCGCACTGGCCCCGCGTCGACGACCATGACCTATACCCCCTTTACGGGTGGTGATGTCTAAAAAACATCTCTTTATATGCAAAAATAAAAAAAAACAAATTGTAGATTACATAAATGGAGCTAATTCCTTAAAATTTTGGTATATTAAATGTATTTTTGCATTCTTTTTAACGTTCATAAAGTGTTTTTTGTAAGCCTAATCTGATTAAATGGATTTTGACTTTGACTTAAAAAACTAGTCGTACAAAAATACACTAAGCAGGAGGAGAATCTTTTAATGTTAAGTCTCTTTTAAGTGTATCTAACTTTTAAATATCCCAATCGCTTTTCCTATACGAGAAGCTGTGCCCTATCGAAAGATGTTATTCGTTGATGGAGATAATAATGTCGATTTTCCAGGAGCGAGGATCGT
Source organism: Leucinodes orbonalis (assembly GCA_019425675.1). Lineage (NCBI taxonomy): Eukaryota > Metazoa > Arthropoda > Insecta > Lepidoptera > Crambidae > Leucinodes > Leucinodes orbonalis. Next base: position 66,684 of record PQWD01001293.1, read on the forward strand.
CTTCGGACGGCGAGTCGGCCACTTCGGCACACGAACATGGAGAAAACATCAACGTGCGAGCGGCCTTCATTCACGTACTGGGCGACTTCTTGCAGAGTTTCGGCGTTTTGGTTGCAGCTATTGTTATATACTTTAAGGTAACTAATTATCTATGCATTGTATACTTTACTAGCGACCCTCGCTTCGCACGGGTGCAATGGTAAAATTCGTAATAGGCACGCTCCCGCCTCCTCGGTCGGCCTGTATAGCAAACGCTACGTACTGCAATTTTTAAATCTGTAATATCTTCGGAAATATTCATTTAAATCACACGCTGTAAAGGGCCATTTAGATCTGTATTCAATCAACGATTTATTTACGATATTTAATTGGACAAAGATTAAAGCTTTATTGGTTAAAATCTCTTTGAAAATTATCCATTATTATATCGTGAAATGTAAATAACTACATATTTTTATTATTGAAGAATATCCATAAAAGTTAAACAATTACCATCCCGGAGTTTTCTGTAGACCTTTTTAATGTATGCAATACATTATTTTGATAAATCTTGTAGGGTTCAGCCTGCGTTTGCAATGAATCAGAGGAAAAAAATGAAATTATTTACGACATCACACTAGAAGCCATGTTATAATATTGAAACTTATTATACAATAAATAAATACAAAAATGAACTTATGAACCTATTATAATTAAAAGTATAGAAAAAAATAAAACCAAATAAATGTAATTGGGTAACAGAAAGGGTTCATATAGGGGCTAGGTAGCGGTGTGCAAATATTGGTGTTTATTTATCAATATTTTGTTTTACTTTTTAGCCCGAATGGAACTTGGTAGACCCGATTTGTACGTTCCTGTTCTCCGTACTGGTGCTGATCACCACATTCAATATCATCAAGGATACGCTTCTTGTCCTTATGGAGGGCTCGCCAAGGGGTCTGGACTTCCAGGTAACTTTTCTTGTATTTTACAAAATGGCGTAATGAATTTAATAGTATTTTTCAAAATGGCGTAATGAATTTAGTAGTATTTTACAAAATGGCGTAATGAATTTAGTAGTATTTTACAAAATGGCGTAATGAAGTTCGTAGTATTTTACCAAATGGCGTAACAAAGTTCGTAGTATTTTACCAAATGGCGTAATGAATTAAGTAGTAATTAACAAAATGACGCAATGAATGACAGACATGAAAAAAGTTAGCCAATTTGCCACCTGGTTTCCAGACACAATGGAGAATTTTGTGTCTGTTGAATATATACAACTGCGCCGGTTATAGGGTTAAATAGTTGAAAATAAAGTAACTGTCTCCGTGGTCTTATAGTCACAGCGTTAGATTCGATCGCAGCGTGACCCAGGTTCTTGGGTTCGAAGCCCGCGGCGCTTTTATTTTATTAAATACTTTTTATTTTAGAAAAATAAAACAATGTATAGAGCGCGGCAGCCGCGCCTCACGTGACTGAACGAAGCTATTTTAAGTTATGTATAAGCGCTTTGAATCCACATTTATTATTCGCACTGCGAAACTGTGGACTCCATCTTTCCAACTATGTATTTCCCGAGGTGTACAATTTGGGTGTCTTCAAGTCGAGAGTAAATAGGTTTCTTCTAGGTCAGCGTGCTTCATCTTAGACATCGTCGATGTTTAACACCAGACAAGGCATAGTCAAACGTATTTTTTTTTACAGTAAATAGGCCAGCCTATTTAATGTGAAAAAAAATGTATTACTGCGGGAGAATATCTTAAACGCGGTAATACGGGGAAGAGCTAGTCATAAATATGATAAAAATCGAAATAATATTTTTTGTTATGCGTTTAGGAAGTGGCTAATACATTCCTGTCGCTGCCCGGCGTGGTGCGCATCCACAACTTGCGTATGTGGGCGTTGTCGTTGGACAAGACAGCCCTGTCGGCGCATTTGGCTATACGTGAGTAATTCATTATTGTTTACCTTTTTGTATGTTATATGTGTACAGGAGGGTCAGGACGCTCACCTGATGATAAGTGATACGCCTGACCATGACAGAGCGGCATTGAAGGAGACCAACAACTGATAGACAGTTATAATATTCCATCAATGCCGCACTGCGCCCGACACCCGAGACAAAAAAGTTAGGTCTCTGATACCCAATTTTACTAGCTACAGTCAATGATTTTCTGTATATATAAAGGTAGATACGCCATCGGTGCCTCAAAATCAAACCGTCGAAGAGAGTACAGTTTGAACTATTTTGTTTAGGTAAATGTGTTCGAAATATGTGTATGTGTGCTGTCACTGCATTCGGGAAACATTTTTCGATTGTTTTGCGAGCGTATCACGAATCCATACTTTTTTTAAATTATTGACTACAGTGCTCGCATCCCGAAACAGAGAAGTGCATAACACTCCTATTTCACGGGACGATATCTAGCACTGCAGTATCTACCGCCTAGTATAGTACGATTCACCAAAGAAGACCAAAAATGGCGGCCGTCTGCGCATGTACACTAATGAACAAAATACTTACATCAAAATAATATTTTTAATTGAATGAACTCATATAATCAAATTATATTATAAATGTTCAGGATTAAAAGATACCTATGTAATTAAACATAATTCGCCTCAAAAAAAAATTTATAACTAAGTATAGTAAATTTAATCGCTGGCCTCGAATTGCATGATTCCCTCTATCGTGGAAGTTCCAGGATTCGATGATTTTGAGGTACTGGGGCCTGGTCCTGCACTAAAATGATCATCTTCAGATACTACAAGATCACAAAAAACCTGACGACGAAGAATCTTCCACTCGGATGATTAATTCTTCCGTCATCTCATCCACGATGTGATCACTTTTATGTAATTTTTTTCTATACGTTTTACTTTGTCACATAGTTTTTTCCATTCTTGTGGCCTCATTAGATTAACTTTTTCCTTTATAAAATTAATTACAAAGCTTATATCCCACTTAATGTTTTTGCTACTTACATATTTTTTTACGGAGGCCCAAGCCATTTCAATAAATGGCTCAGCAAACTAAAAAAAAATAAAAAAAATAATAAAATGCAACGAAACAGTTTTCCTTCCGACTGTATTCTAGAGTACTGTCAGCGCGCCAAATTCAATATAGACGAATAGCGATAGAGCAACCTTGTCCTCAGACGTGCGCCGACCAATGGCGTTGCCCCGCTCTTACAGTATTACTCCCGCCCCTCTGCCGTACCCCCAATAGGACCTAAAAAATGACTTCTGCGCATAGTCTTCTTTCGTGAATCGTACAATAAAAATAAAAAATCGACCTATTTGGTGTAATGGTCGAGACCTCGGCTACTACACCAAGGGTTCCGGGTTCAATCCCGGGCAGTACAACTATTTGTGTGCATGAACAGGTCTGTTTGCAATGGTCTGGGTGTTCCAATGTGTAATATGGATGTATTTACAAAATATAATGTAAATAAGTATGTTTATCCGTTGTTTAGTACCCATAATACAGGCTTCACGCTTAACTTGGGGCTAGATGGCGTTGTGTGAGAGTCAGTAGATATTTATTTATTTGTAAAGACAGGCAAAGTATGGATGTGTGTTTAGGTACGCAATGGTAAATCCTCAAATAATATGGTCGCTCACAGGAAGCGGAGTGAGCCCGCAGAAGGTTCTGGAAGAGGCGACCAGGCTGGTCCACGAGAAGTACAACTTCTTCGAGATGACCCTCCAGATCGAGGAGTTCAGCGACGGCATGGAGCAGTGCAGCCAGTGTAAGATGCCGCAGTCGTGAGTGCGTTTAGTATGTTAGCGAGCTGATTATGAAAATTGATAGATAGTACTTTGTTGCTCACAAATAATGAAGTAAATACAAACACAAAAACATCAAAACCAATATAACGGGCTAAGGCAACCTAAATAGATAGATATACTCTTTATTGTTCACAATTAATTTGAAAAATACAAACACAAAAACATTAAAACCAATACAGTGGGCAAAGGCGTTATCGCTACGAGCGTACTCTTCCAGGCAACCTTATAATGAACACAAAACAAGTAAGGTAGTGGAAAAATAGGAAAACTAATAAAAAAATATTTAAATTATAATTCAAACAAGATGTCAATGTTGATACAAAATATACAATGTTTAATACTGTTCAACTGAACTAAAAGTAGGTACAGCTAGCACGTACGTTTTGCAACTCGCCTAACTTGACATTTTATTTTATTTATCAGTAATAAAACTAATAATAATAATCGCGTCCACGTAACGGAAAGCGAAGCGTAGGCCGACCCCCAACCAGATGGACGGATGATCTGGTTAAGGTGGCGGGTAGCAGATGGATGTCAACTGCAAGGGATCGGTCCGCGTGGAAATCATTAGGGGAGGCCTTCGTTCAGCAGTGACATAATTAGGCTGTAATGATGATGATGATGATCAATAATAAATTCAGTTCGAAATAGAAACGAATTATATAACTGATAGTAGCTTTTTTTTCAAAATATACATTACTCTTTTTTTTTAGTGTGGGTTTCCATTTCTGTAGGACAGAAATGCGTTTGAAAGCTTTGTATTATAGTATACAGTACTTTCTCTGGTCCCATTAAATAAAGTCTACAATAATTATTATAGCTTTTACCAAAATATTGAGTTTAACTTATAATCCCAGTATGGTATAGAAGTTTTCTCAAAATTTAATTACAATTTTATTTTTCAGTGACAAGAAATATGATATTAAAAGTCTATACCTATTATTTTCGTGGTTGTGATTTTTATCAAATATCTGTTAGTGTATATTCAAACTATAATTTTCATAATCAGCTCCAGTAGGTAGTTAATACTGTATCACAAAGTTCCATGTAGCGTTTACTTAAGTAACGGTATATTTATTTTTATCAACGAATACAATCATTGTATTTGTTATTTACAAATGAGTACTTGTATATTGTAATTAAGTTATTGTGTATTGTATCACGTACTTTATATCGCCATTTCATTTGCAAGTATAGGTACAACGTTATATCTAATAAAAAAAAAGTAGATTAAATGAGGCATATTCGTCAGTGTTATGTCTTACGTATATGATAAAATATTGCGTTTTGTGGAGGTTGTTGTTATAAAAATGATAAATTCCTATCAATTCGTAATGTCTATTTTAAACTCTAAAATAAACTGGAATTTCTCTATTTTTGGCTCCAATATAACTATTATAATTATTGGTATTGTTAGGCATTATTGCCTTTCCTTCCAAACAAGGGAATTTCCTAAGGAATAATGTGAACTGGGTATTTGAGTTTGAACAGTTTTCCGTGAGGAGCCTGAATTTATTTTAAGACTCGCGCGCCATGTTTCCACTCACCTAGTAAATTAGTCGTTAAGTACTTTATTTGTACCAAAACTTTGAATTCAAAATATCGCATATTACTTTATTGGTAAGCACAATTTTATTTCATCTCTTATACACCCCATTAAATTATTATTAGGTATGTATATTTTTAAATGTTATATCATTAATTAATCCGAATTTACAGATTACTCACTTAATAGTAAGCAGTTATCCGTAAAGATAACAAATTGATAGGCTGTTTTTAGGCAGGTGAGATGGCGGTCAAATGTCTGCCTATAAAAGATTTTTAAAAAAGTTTAATTAAACGTTCGATTATAATGCTATTATGCT